>CM067319.1:29904656-30097156 GCA_034231615.1 Meghimatium bilineatum
CGAGCTCCACAGAGAGCAGTTCTACACTTATTTATGTCCAGTTTGACACACCATCGGTTTGACCATATTCTTGAGGCATATATGTCTCTGTACCTGTTTTGTGGCCACTGCTGCGTGCTCTTCCTTGCGCCATATTACCAAGTCATCAGGAAACATTGCCACTTTTGTTTCATGTGTTAGATCAGCAACCATATCATTGATGTAGAGCAGAAACAGTGTGCGGGACAATACCGCTCCCTGTAGTACACCATGACGTAGTAGGACTGTCCTGCTTTTTATAATCATCTAGCTGTACTCTATTTCTTCTGTTACGTTGGTATTATTTTTTTCCCATTTATACATCCTACCATCCACTCTGCAATTTCGAAATTTCTTTAAAATTTCTTCTTTCCAAACCTTGTCAAAACTCATCCTAAAGTCTATCCATGCTGCTAGGGTTAGTTTCGTACCTTGAAATTCATCCTCTATCTCTTTAGAAAGATAGGTTGCATGATCTTCAGTCTAGTAATATTGCCTGAATCCTGCGATACAAAACATTTTTTTTAATGTTGTTTTCAATGTACCCCTGCAACCAGAGGTAGGATAATAGGCTACACAACTTTGCATAGACTGCTTGTTAGACTGATTGGTGTGTAGTTAGAGACTTTGGTATTGCCGTTTCTTGATTTTGGTATTGGTATCATGATTGCCCCCCCCTTTCCAGGTCTGTGGTTGGGTGATACAGTACATCATTTTCTTACTCCTTTTTGTGTATTTCTACGTATGGTAAGTAGCCACTCTGACATCTTATTACTGTGATTTTTTTCCTTGTAGGCCTGCATATTTATGATGATTCTGATTTATTTTGAGTACTTCTTGGAGGCATTTATACGAAAGCCTAACTATAGTCTATCATGGATAAGGGTGGCTACCATTGGCTACCAACTCCTGACAAGCTCGTCTACAAGTGGCTGATAGTGGAAAATCCTCTAGATATAGCAGTCAGCTGTAAATAAGCCAGAATTTCTCTGGCTGAATAAGTAGTCGCGGACCAAACCGTAAATGAATTAGTAGTCGATGACCAAACCGGTGTTGCTGACTACCAGAAGGGGGCGGGATATCAGGCGGCGCTGATGTCCCAACTGAAATACCCCAGGTGTCCAGCTACATGCAACATCAAGCGAGTGTGATACACTCGTAAGTTCATGTTGCTGGCGTGCGATTACTGACTGGGGGGAAGGGGTTGAGTAGGTATAGGAGTTAGCATTAAGAGTCTTGGTAGATATAGGGGCTAGGTAGCATTAAGGAGTTGGGTAGATTTATAGATACACGGATAGTGTCTTTATCTTCTTTGATGTTATACAAAATTTCCCCACCAGTAGTATATGATCACTGTTGCAGTCAGCACCTGGCCTTGTTTTCATAGATCTAATGCTGTTTCTATGTCTTTTAGAGACTAAAATGTAATCAATATGGTTCCATGTATTATCTCCTGGGCAAATCCATGTACACAGCCTTCTCGGATGTTGCTTGAACCATGTATTCCCTATTATTAAGTTATGTGCCTGTGCCCACTCTATCAATAATTCACCTCTTTTCTTCTTAATTCCTAAACCAAATCTTCCTGTCACATATTTATTTCTGTATCACCTAATTTTGCGTTAAAGTCCCCCATTACTATAGTTACTTCATGATTTTTACACTGTTTCATTGCGGTTTCTAGTCTTGATCTTCATAGAACATTTCGATGTTTCCTCTGAACTGCTTGATTTGGGTGCATATACTTGTACAATGTTGATATCCTACGGTTTTCCTGTTAGTTTCACTAATATTACTCGATCTGATATTGCCATGAAACCCTTCACCGTTTTTCCTGCTTCTGTGTTTAATAATACGACTACACCCCCTCTCGTGTTTTTGTCCTCCTGAGTATATGACTAAATTTATCTGATTGTATCCCTCCTGCCCCCAGTCCATCTCATTTCACTAATTCCTAAGATATTTACGTTCATTCTTTCCCATTTCTTGCTTGATGTTGTCTTCATGAATCATATGAAAATAATTTGTAATTATGATAGGAGAGAGGAACTGACTTCAAGTCCCTGACAGATGCTTCTCATTAACCCTGGTAGGCAAGCTGTCAAGAACAAGGAAGCTCAAAATTAAACCCGCATTGCATTGTGGACAATCCTTTGATGAATAAGGGCTAGGGAAACACATCCTGACTCAAAAGTAATTTAAAAGACTGAGACACCGAAAGATACAACAAAAAAAGTCCAGCCAGAGCGTAACTGTCAATGAAACCACAGTGTGAAACAATGACGACATATGTCTAATAAAAAAAAGCTGTAATCTACAAAGCAACAAGTAAATATTTTTCTGGACTTCCATTTATTTATCGACCAATAGTCTAAATCTGAATATAGTTTCTCATGTTTCTTTGCTTTTCCTAAAACCAAACGGTTTTCGCCTACTTCAATGTCTATCTTGCGTATGATTAGCACATTTTTTTCTATCCAAGTGTAGATGTCCTTAATTGTGAACATCAGCAGACACGAGTGTCAGATCCGTATGTTTATCTGTCTGTCTGTCTATATATCTATATCTTCTTCTTTATCGTTCATTCTCCAACTCCCGTAGGATCTCTCTTGCAGCAGGACAATGGTCCTACAAGATTTCCAGCAGAATGCAGTCCAGAAAATGGAAATGCGTTGTGTCGCCGGTTATTTGCGCCAATGGTCCGACACATCCGTCTTCGGCGGGATATATATATATAATGTCATTTCCACTTGTGCAGTTATGCGTCGCAAGTAGGAGTTGTCTGTATTTGGCCATTTTGGTGATATTGCCAGTGTCTGTTTAAAGTTCTTTGATTGTTACCACTTATCTAGTGCTTGGCCTTCCTCGTGCCTTGTAACTTTTGTAACCCCCATCTTCTGATGGGTTATAAATATATATATATATATATATATAAGAATATTTCGCGATATGATATCTTCTTTTTCTTCCGCGTTTGTTCTCAAACTACTGCAGATTATCGGGATGTCTATATCTATCTATCTATCTATCTATCTATCTATCTATCTATCTATCTATCTATCTATCTATCCATCCATCCATCTATCTATTTATCTATTCGCTAAATCCTTTATTGCCTTTCAGCGTCAGGGATAAAAGAGTTCTCTGGAAATGGCCCTCGTGTGTGCTGAGTTGGTTGGTTGGTTACTGATCCAGCGGTCCATGGGCTCATGCCTTTTGACCCAATGCCATTAAATGGCATTATATTGCTGGGAAGTCTGTAGATTTTTGGCTCACCCCGGGACAGAAAATAACTATCACACCTCCAGGAAGGTAGGTTTCAACCTATGCACTGCTCCTAGCCACTGTAGCCAAAATAGAGTTCACTGGGCTCATTCCCGCCACCAATTGACTACTGGTTATGCCGAACTTCTCTATTGCTCCACGCATGCAACCAAATGTTCAAATCAAAATGATTGTCAAGTCATGAGTCACTGTGCCTCTATGATGGGTCTCAGCCATAGGAAAATACAGTGCTGTCAGTTTCCTCCTCCCCAGTGCTGCACAGTACATCTCTGGCTCCCTCCCAACCACAGAGGGAAGATACATATATTCAAGTAAAAATGAAACACATTTCAACAACAAAATAAAATCATAAGAATCATCATCGTATAGATGACGTGCCATGAAGCTTCTATAAGAAGATAACCTCAATATAACGGCATGTAATCTACTAAGGTTTTCTATTGCATGTGTGGTTTGTCTAATGGGACATTGTGAGACCCACAGACGCAAAGACATGCGTGGGTGCTGAGTATATTGTGGAATTTGTCGCCTCTTTTATTTCGGTGGTCCATCGTTTTCGAGGTCGCACTCTAGGTCTGCCTTCACTGTATCTGTGTATGACGGTATGATGGCTAGTGTTATCTGCGACGGAGGAGTATTTCCTGCATTCCCTGTCACAAATGGTGTAAAGCAGGGATTTGTGCTGGCCCCTACTCTTTTCAGCCTGTTATTTACGGCCATGTTAACGGAAACACACCATAGTAATGAAACAGCAGGCATAATGATCAATTACAGAACGGATGGTGGTCTTTTCAATTTACGTCGTCTAAAAGCAAACACGAAAACTAAATCTAGTACTGTTAGAGAATTACTTTATGCTGACGACTGTGCATTGTATGCTGACTCTGTCGTAAACATGCAGAGCACCATAGACCGCTTCTCAAAGGCCTGCAACAACTTTGGTCTCACTATTAACACACAAAAAAACAGAAGTCATGCACCAAGCAACATCAAATAGCCAACATACTGCTACTTCCCTCATCGTCAATCAGGAAAAACTGCAGGTAGTCGACAATTTTACTTACCTTGGAAGCAATCTCTCTCGCGATGTCAACATTGATGTGGAAATTAACAATAGACTGGCAAAAGCTAGTGCTGTATTTGGCAGATTACGCAACAATGTATGGGACAGAAGAGGTATAAGAACAACCACCAAACTACAAGTATATCATGCTGCTGTTATACCAACCTTACTATACGCCTGCGAAACGTGGACAGTGTATGCTAGACATGCAAGAAAATTAAATCATTTCCATCTTACCTGCCTACGTAAATTACTAAACATCCATTGGTGGGACAAAGTACCAGACTACGAGGTCTTGGAAAAATCAACCTCAATAAGCATCCACACAATACTTATGAAGGCGCAGGCACGCTGGGCAGGCCATCTTGTGCGTATGGAGAACTCGCGTTTGCCAAAACAAATATATTATGGAGAACTCAAGGCAGGATTTCGAAAAGCTGGTGGACAGAAAAAGCGTTTCAAAGACACGCTCAAGTCATCCTTGAAACATCTTAACATTGACGTAGGCGCTTGGGAGAGCCTCGCTCAGGATAGAACAGCATGGCGTTACAGCATTAGAACGGGAGCACTAGCGGCGGAAGAATTCAGACAAGAAACTGAAAGCCAGAATCGGACACGTAGAAAAGAAAAAACATCTCAACCTCACACAGATACCTTCTATTGTTGTCAATTCTGTAAAAGAACATTTTGTGCGCGCATTGGACTTGCTAGTCATTTAAAAACGCACTATTAACTTTATTATTTTATTATTTATTGTTATTATTATTATGGTTGAGTTTTTGTTCATCGTCGATCACGACGGACGAACATCATCTGTGTAGCATAGCTTGCTGTCGTATGCTGTCTGGTAGTAGTCTGCTGATGTGTGCAAACCATTTGATCTTGTTGGCTCTTAAGATACTGCAAGATTGGGGTGGTGCCGGTGCTTTTATCGGGATGTAAACCGGAGAAAGGCGTTGTGTAATGCGATATCTGCTTCTTTCAACCATACACATCCGATAGCAGAAGATTCTGGGCCACCATCACCAAATATGGAATAGGATAGCCAATTCCATCCTATAGCCTCCTTAGTCGTCTCCTATGACGCAAATCGTACTGCTATTCTTTGCTCCAATTTCGGTCCCTTCAACACAAGGTGGATGATGTAATTTCCATTTTTTGTCATAATTACCAAGTTAGCTGCGCTTGATTAGCTATACCTGCTGGAAATTGTCTAATCTGACAATAAATGCGTCGTTTTCGACTGTGCAACAATTCAACTACCTTCTTCGCCCCTGTTTGTTGGGGCCCGAAAGGTGAGCAAAGGATAGTAACATTGCCTACCTTCCATAGGGCATACATGTCGTAAGAGGTGACTAAGAAGGTTATGCAACGGATGTAGTATTCCCATCCCATATACTGCCAAAGAGATCCGGAAGCCATTCTGAGGTCGGAAGTGTCGGGCCGAAAGAGATATATCACAGCAGAGCTCACATTCTGCAAATTTGCAGGAGTGTGAGAACGAACGCAGAAGAACTAACTTCTTGAATATAACAAGATTCTGACAAATATCAGATACAATTTTGTTACTGAAAATCGTACCAACATAACAAATAGGCCTACAATGCAGATAGGGTAGGCCCAAACAACATAGTTGGCAAATCGTGGCAGTCACCGGTAACGCCACATCATCATGTTTTAGTTACAGAGTCGCAGTTCACACTGACTTTTCCGTCAGTATTGTTTTGTATATCTATTCAAAATGATACTTTAAAAACTATAGTCATATTACACTAATTAATTCACAAAAATATCTTAATTTCAAATTGTTTTCCAAATTGAAATCAACAAAATTGAATAGTTCTTCTGTGGAAAAAAAAACAATAAAGTGATAGAGTCACGTGACGCGGTCTAGCACATTTCCTTTTTACACCACCATTATTAGACACGAAAGATGAATCCTCCAGCAGCCCCATCAGTCATTCAAAAAGCTGTCGTTAAACAGGTATGTCATTAGGCTGCAAGTAGGAAGATTCTTCTGACAATGATTTAACGATTTTCATTGATAATTTTCAAGTCGTCTGTGTAAAATTTGGATTGAACAAGTTCGTATTAAATGTAAGCCTAGTTCGAGCCTTACTTTTACAACGCGTTCATTGACGTTGATGAGAAATTAAAGGGGGGAAAAAAGCAATGAATGATATATTGTGTTTTGATACAATTGATACATACTTAGCAAACACAAACAATTCGAAGTCAAATAATTAACATTTGCTAAACCTTTGAAATATTGTTTTCATCAGTTGCAAATATTATATATTTTTTATAGTTGGGAAAAATTACAATTAATTTTGTACAAGTTAGCTTAGAGTTAGAGGCATGGCATGGGCCTAAACTGAATGAAATCAATAACGAAAGCTACTTACCTGGCCATCATCAAACCCGGTCTAACTCATCAGTTTCTTAGGCACTTTGGGAATATCAACAGTGGCAACACAAATATAATATAGTATACGCGGTCAGTCATAACTCCCCCCCCCCTGCCTGAAGTGACTTCGTGTTTCTGTGTTCCTTCAGTGCAGAGCACGGTGCATAGGACAGAACCAGAGCTCTCAAGCTGAGTGATATGATGCTACTGTGTGTAATTCTTGTATGTTGTTGAGAACCATCCAGTTGAATCCTAGTTCAAGTCACCGTTGTGCTATTAATAGCACACTGTTGTCACGTATTTCCATGTAGCACCAATGAAATTATCGAAAATAATGGATGCAGTGACGTCACATCTCCCGACAAAACGACATCTCAAGCACACTTATAATTACAATTTTGATAACTACTTTATTATTTAATTTATCAATCAATCAAGTGCCATGCCGACTGGTGTAGGCGTTCATGTTTCTCCACGACTCTCTGTCTCTTGTGTTGTCAATAAGCTCGGTTGGTGAGCTTCTACTGTGCCATGATACAAGCCCATCTAGTAACTTTTCTCTTTGTCTACCCCTATCTCTTCTCCCGTTGATCTTTCCAGTGGTTATTAAGTGTTCAAGCTGTGTTCTTCTCAGCACATGCCCTAGAAACCTTGACTGTCTGCCTCTAATGTTTGATATAATTGATCTTTTTTACGCCAGCATCAATGAGAACCTCTGCATTAGTTTTCTTAGCTGTCCATGGTATTTTCATCATTCTTCTCAGAAACCACATTTCTGTAGCCTCCAATTCACTTTTAATTTTCTTGTTTATAGTCCATGCTTCACATCCATAAAAAAGAATTGGTTCGATATAACATTTCAGCACCTGAATTCGGGTCTACATTGATAGACTTCCGTTGCAAAAAATGGTTCTCATTTTTTGGAATGCTGATTTGGCTTGTGCTGTTCGGCTCTTTATCTCACTTGAGCATCTACCTTCTGACAGGGTGCCAAGATATTTCACTTTTTCAACTTGTGCTAATTTTGTGTTGTTAATTATTATGTCGCATCTTGGTGGTGTATGTCTTTTTCATACAACCATTATTTCTGTTATTTCATTTATAACTGATCCTAAAACCCTTACCCCCATCCCTAATGTAAATACTAATACTATACAAAATTAATATGCCTTTTCAATTAATATACCTTAATTTTAAATATGGTGAAAGTAAAGATTAGTTCTCTGCTGTGCTATAAATAGCACACTGTTGACAATTTTAAATATCTAACGTCATGGATTCCTGTGTAACGCCAATCAAAATAATGGCTGCCGTGACATCACATCCGATAATCATTTGAGTTCAAATCTAGACACAGACGAACTTATGCATAATCTGTTTGTTTTCCAATTTACACATTATTTACAATTTCCTTTTATTTATGGTGAGCGATCAGTATTTCTGCCCGCTACACACGGAGCGAGGTGCGCGCACACATTAGAAATATTATTTCTAATCCTAACCTTACTCTAAGTACTTAGCCGCGCCCGTGTGTTGCCGAGGCCCGAAAGGGGAGCAAAGAATAGCAACACTGTTTACCTTCCATGCATGTCGTAAAAGCCGACTAAGGAGGTTATGGGATGGAGTTGGCTGTCCCATCCCATATAGGGTCAGTGACCCAAAGCCATGCTGAAGTCGGATGTGTTAGGCAGAAAGCGCAGATATCGCAGCAATGCTGTAAACCATGACACAACGCATTCCGTTCTCCGGACTACATCCTGCTAATCTGCAGGAGTTTGAGAACGAACGAAGAAGAAGAAAGTACTTAGCCGTAAGCTTGCCAAATCACACAACGAAGGTTAGGTAACACCTCAAAACTAGAGCAAAGGTCACAGCGGTGAACTATAATTTACTTCAGCCAAAAAATGAATTAGTTATAAAAGTTATAATTAAAAATGTGGTTGATATCGTTTGCATCAGGAGATGTGATGTCACAGCAGCCATTAATTTTGGTAAAAGTACAGAATAGTTCTCCACTGTGCTATAAATAGCACACTGTTTACATTTTTAATTAGCTGACGTTATAGATCTCCCTAACACATCAATTATCCGTAGGGTTGAGAAACTGTACCAATGTGAATAAAACCAGACACTTACCTTAGTCAGCATTCTCTACGGGATACACATTTTTAATTACAGAAACAAACTCCATGAATATTCCCGCTATTCTATATAATAATAATCTACTGCAATTCTAAATACTGAACACTTATTCTACTCCTTAACACTAACTCTAATGCAAGCGTTTTCAATTAATAATATATCATTCGACTTCACATGCTTTCTTCTCCATATATGAATTTATAATGAAAATAAGATCACATGTAACAACACGGATGCCATAATTGTTCGATTCCGTCTGCTAATGTATACCACTGCGCATGCCCCTTAAATTATATCTTCCCGCTATTGTACATAATAATAAAATAATTTACTTTAATTCTAACAAGAGCTTAGAATTAACACTAGAAACTGATCCTAATCCTTAACCCCTAACTCCAGGCTGAATACTAACTCTAATATAATCGTTTTAAATAAATATTAATTTTAAATACTACTTATATTCAAAACTAAATCATACAACAAAACTAGCACTCTGCAAGGCAATCACAACACAAAAGTTAGAAAGCACCTCGAAGCTAGAGTAAAGGTCACAGTGAACTATAATGTACTTAGCCGTAATTTTATACAGCATCTATTAATTTCATTGGTGTTAACTGAAATCCATGACGTCTTTTAGTTGGTTGGTTGGTTGCTGATCCAGCGGTCCATGGGCTCATGCCCTTTGACCCAATGCCATTGTGTGATATATGCATGTGTTTGTGAGTTGTTTTGTTCCATATAATGTGTTCCATTTATCTGGCCCTGGAGGGAGGAGCATTTTCCTGATGTCATCCAGCGCTGGACATTCAAAAAGGTGGTGCTCAACAGTTTCATATGGATGAGTGTACAGCCGGCACTCTGGAGTGTGTTGTGGTTGTATTCTGTTCAGGTGATTGTTAAGCTGTACATGTTGTGTGCGCAGTCGGAATATGATACTATGGTCTTTTCTTTTCAGGAGGTTGATATTGTCTTTAGGATTTGGGCTGGTCATATATTTATAGATTTCCCTCCCAGTGTTTCCCATGGCCCATCTGTTTATCCAATTTTCTTTGTTCACAGATTTCAGAATCATTTTAACTGTGTGCATTGTTGTTTCTGTATAAGGCTGTTCTTGTTGTGCTCCCCTCTTTGCTAGTCTGTCTGCCTTATCATTACCAGGTGTGTTTGAGTGGCCAGGAATCCACTGCATAACAATGTTGACATCATAAGATGTGAGCAGCTGGTTTGCATGGTGGTATATTTCAGCTAGCTCGGGTTTACAATGTCCATCACATTCCAATGCTTGGAGAGCAGACATAGAGTCTGTAAAAATAAAAATGTTTTGGACTTTTTTAATTTACATTTGCTTGTACTTGTAGTGGCAGTCTGTTTTCATTCATTCTAAGCACATGACTTCCCAGATTACCGCCGAAGACGGATGTGTCGGGCCATTGGCGCAAATAAAACGGCGACACAACGCATTTCCACTCTCTGGACTACATTCTGCTGGAAATCTAGTAGGACATGTCCTGCTACAAGAGAATTCAGCAGGAGTTTGAGAATGTACGCTGAAGAAGAACTTCCCAGATGAATGTCATTGGCTTACACTGGTGATTTCCTTACTGAAAGAGGTGCATTGCAACAGGCAATTTAAGTCGCTAAAAATATGTAGAGTATGTCGACTAATCGTTAACAGTGTTCTAAAGGTTAAATAATTGTTCTTGTATGAATATTTGAAATAAAATGTTTCTTAATGTACTGTATTGTTTATTTCTAGGTCCTGTCTGGGGACACTGTTGTATTAAGAGGTCAACCCAAGGGAGGGCCACCACCAGAAAGAACTGTTTGCCTATCAAACATTACTGCTCCTAAGTTAGCTCGAAGGGCCAATCCAAATGTTGAAAATTCTGTTGAGACAAAAGATGAAGTGAGTTATTCTGTGAATGTTTTATTCGCTATGTAGCTGTATTCATATTCTGGTTATTGGTTAGGAATCTTTGTCCATGGCAAATCTATTGGTATTCAGGTCACACATCACCCCCAAGCTGATGTTGAACGACATGAATTAAATTACATTTTTGCTCATGTGTTGCTGGAGTCCAAAAGGGAAGCAATGAATATCTAAACTGTTACCTGCCAACCATGTCTAAGTGACTAAGGATTTTGCATGCATTGGTTACATCTGTTTATCACCAATGGCCCACTAGACAAATCACCCATTCAACAGAAAACCTTAGTAGATGACATGCCATTATATTGAGGTTATCTTCTTATAGAAGCTTCATGACACATCTATACAATTATGCTTCTTATGGTTTTATTTTGTTGTTGAAATGTGTTTCATGTTTACATGAATATATGTATCCACCCTCTGTGGTTGGGAGGGAGCCAGAGATGTACTGGGGAGGAGGAATTGTTTCCTATGGCTGAGACCTATCATAGAAGCACAGTGAATCAGGATGTGACAATCATTTTGATTTGAACATTTGGTTGCATGCCTGAAGCAATAGAGAAGTTCGGCATAACCATTAGTCAATTGGTGGCAGGGAATGAGCACAGTGAACCCTATTTTGGCTACAGTGGCTCAGAACAGTTGCATAGGTTGAAATCTACCTTCCTGAATGTGTGATAGCTATGCTCTGGCCAGGGCAGGTAGAAAAACCACAGACTTTCCAGCAATATAATGCCATTTAATGGCATTAGGTCAAAGGGCATGAGCCCATGGACCACAGAATCAGCAACCAACCAAGGTTTTTGCAGAATTGATGCCTTTGAGATTGGAAAGAAGAATAGGGAGAACATCATTGAAAGAGAAGAAAACAGAGATTCTAGCAACACTTTGTATGAAGAAAGAACTATTAAAGAAATAAATATCAAGCAAATAAAATATTTTGGTCATATTCAAAGACATGACACTTTGTTGAAGACCCTACTTGAGGATAAAGTCGAAGGAAGATGAACAAGAGGCAGACAGATACAAATGGAAGAGTAACACCATCTGATGGACAGGTTACAGTCTAGCAAAGTGCACATCAAGACAAGTGGCAGGGGATGTTGGTCTGTTGCAGCCAACCTTTGTTGTCATGACTAATACAATGTTTCTTGTTCACAATGTTTCTTGTTCACAATTGAACATGTCTACACAGCAAGTCCTGTTTACTTGATAAATACTGCTGTATTTGAAAACTACACCCATAAAGAATTGCTTTCAGGAGGAAAATACATTCTCACTTTCCATCCATCTTGGCTGGTAAATCAAGACCCAAAATTAATATATAGAACTTTTAGAAGTGACACATTTTGATTAATTAGAAACTATTATAAACAATGCGGGCAACTGCGCAGTTAAGATTAAGAGAAGACCAGCAATGGCGCTGTCAAAATTAAAACAGCTAAAGAAACTATGGCAGGGTATTAACATAAGAACCAAGCTCTGCTTGCTACGAACGTGTGTTTCCAGTGGCGACATGGATGCGAAGCATGAGCACTAAATAAAACAGTGGCCAAGAGAATAACTTTATTTGAATTAAAGTACTATAGAAGAGTTATGAGAATACCATGAACAGCAAGAAAGACAAACCAGGTGGTGTTAAGATTAATCATCGCCCAGGAAGGTTGGCTTCTGAACACCGCATTAAGGAAAATGCTAGGTTTTTTTGGGTCACATAAAAAGGAACAACGGCATAGAGAGAGTCTTATTGGAGGGGATGATAGAAGGTAACTGGTAAAGGCGGCCTAAGACGTCATTGGGCAAAAAACATTCAGTAATTTCTGAACTTGACCCTACAAGAGGCGGGACAGCTTACTCAAGATTGTGTAGAATTCAAGAGTTTCCCAAGGAAGACTACATTTTTAAAGAATTTGTCATCTGATGATGATGATTTGATAGCATCTAGTTCTTTCCCCATAACCAGTTTAGTATTATGAAGTCTTGCAGAGGTACAAATTTAAAATTAGAGCTATAAACCAGAAGATATTCAAGACACCTAAATCTCAAACTATGAGCAGGCACAATCATTACTTAAAAAAAAATTTTTTTTCACAGCCATGGGCTTGGGAAGCAAGAGAATTTCTCCGGAAGAAATTGGTTGGTAAAGATGTTGTATTTACAGTGGAGTACAAAGTTCCTGGTACAGGCAGAGAGTATGGTATCATTTACCTGGGCAAAGGTATGTAACAAGTTTATTGTTATTTATTTATATTACTTGTCTGCATCTGATCTGTAGAAAGAATAACATTTATAGTGCAGAAAATGGGTTCAAGACACAATTGCAGGAATATAATAATAATATTACCTATACTCAGTCTGGATCACAGAGGTGCAACACTGGAGACATTAGTACAAAAAGCCCTCAACCTTTTGGAGTGTAGAAAAATCATGCCCAGATCATTCCTTGATGTTATCAAACCAGAATGTTCTTTTTGCCCACCTCTTTTCCTTCCAATCTCGACTGTTCCTTGCAAGGGAGGTGGGGGGGGGGGTTTATAATTTCGATTTTAGAAAGGGAGTTGTCTCACTACATGTCCAAACCAAACAAGTTTATGCCGTACATACACACTCTGTACTACAGCTTTCCTCTTTTTTAGTCTACAACCTTTCACTTCCTGAATTTCAGAATGCAGTGGGATTTCTTTGTCGGCTGTGGTTTAATGTCTCTGCCATCTCAGACAGATTGCAACGGGAATTCATCCAGTGAGCTACCATTGAGACTCTTGTGTTCTGAAACAGGAGTCTTGCCTTTGTTATAGAGTTAATGTGCATGAGAGCTGTCTTCTGCAGTAGTTCGTATTATGCCAATTTCAAGTTTTCTATACATGTGATTTCTCTGCCTGTGTCTTCACCATAGTATAGAAATTGGAATTATTATTTATATATCATAAGACAAATTGTGAAAGAACATAGGACAAATGTGTACATAAGAAATGAAATAGAGATGTATATAGGTCCACAAGAATCATTACTTTCACTAGTGAATCGACAAAAACATGCATTACTTGGACATATATGCCGACATGATTCCCTGGCAAAATGATCTCACGTGAAAGAAGGAGGAGGTGGGTAGGCAAAGTAAATAATGGTCAGACAACATCAAAGACTGGGCAGGTCAAGATAGTGCAGTGCATATAATAATTAGACCCATAACCCGTCAGAATCATAGCGGCCCTACATTGGAGACAGCACACAATTCACATGGAGTGTTTTCATATTCCAGTCAGAAGCTGATCAAGAACTCCATTATATTAGCATTAGATTACTCCTGCAGATAAGCAGGGTGTAGTCAAGAGAACAGAATGTGTTGTTCATGCCCTTTGACCAATCTTTTCAGAGAGCATACACATTCTTCCCTCATATCTGGTCACTCCAATTACTGTCATTCATTACCACCTTCTGCCTCATCTACATTTTATGTAAATAAATCCTTAAAAATATGAAATGGTCAACTGGTTTACATTGAACAAATACACAGATTTGATGTTTTGACCAAATGGTCTTTACCAAGATAATAACAGATACGGAGTGGAATAACAAATAAAGCCTTTATGTCAATAATGTGGTATAATCTGACAGGTGTGGGAATAAGGCAAAGTGAATAATTGGTTGACCTGATTAGATCAGTAGTGTTTTTCAATCCTGATCTCTTCTACAAATCTATTTGTTGTCACTGCAAGTCATCTGGCAAAGACATCTCTTGATGATAGATAGTGCGTAATGTAGATGTCATTTTATTGTTCTTGTACCAAGTCTGAGCTATAACATAGAACAAATTTTACATTGGTGTTGACTGTGGCAATGGATAACATATCATATGAAATGATAAAGAAATGTTTCAATATCATGTACAGAAAGGCAATCCAATGAAGACATAACTGAACATAGAAAAAGCCTGGCTTCTTAAAACTATTTAAAAAAATGCAAACTAACATTTTGGACATATATAAACAAAAGCGTAGAAAAATGTATAATGCCTGGAAAGGTTTCTGGAAAGAATAAGAGGCATACCAGGGGCACAAAACATCTGACAGTGGCAGTGAGGACAACATTCTGCAAAGGATACATTATATAGATAGTTGAATAATATAAATTTATTTCTCAGAATGAAGGCTTGATCTCCATGATGATACTGTCTGTAATTCTTGTGTAGTAAATAAGTTAACTAAATAATGGTTGTTTTATTTGATTCCCAGATACAACAGGTGAGAATGTCACAGAAGCACTTATAGCTGAAGGTCTGGTTGATGTTCGGAAAACAGGACTCAAGGCTGATGAGTAGGCACTTGTTCTTGTCACATCTTGCTCTTCTATACTTGTCCTGTTTTTGGAAATCCACTTGGTGACGGTGTTCCTTATTTGCAAGTGAAGATGAGCATGGCATAAAATGACAAATTAGGTTTGGTGTTTGTGAATTCTCAGATGGCTGAGTCCAATCCAGACTGAGAAACCTGTTGCTGTGTGCTAAAAAATGTAGATATTCACCTGCATGATGTCGAGGCCCCAAAAGGGAGCAAAGAATAGCAACAGTTTACTTCCAATGCATGTCATAAGAAGTGACTAATGATGTTTAAAGTGACACAGAAGCCAGGCTGAAAGGTGCATATATCGTAGTAAAGCTGTAAACCATGACACAACTCACTAACATCCATGTAATCTGCAGGAGTTTGAGAATGAAACAGAACTTGAGAAGAAAACTTGACTTCTACGTCTATGGTGGCTTTTTGTTTGTTTTGAAAACCTGATTACCTGCACTAATTTGATCAGGCAGGGGTGGTCAAGAACTGTGGTTTTCCTAGAGCTTTTCTCAGTCCTGAAGTGCCTTAGAGATATCTTCAAGTGGCCCTTGAAACAGTATTTCTGGCCTCCACTTGAACTCTTAGGTACATATAGGTCATCATAAAAAAGGTCACCTTGAAAGATGCTCTTTTAGCATGAGTACATGTGGTCAGCCCAACAATTGTAGATCTCATGAACTTGTGAAAATAACGTGATCTATGTGGAGAAACATCCACTATAGGAAAGACAATAAAAATAGGATAGACTGCAACATTGCAGCGATTTCCTGTTTATAATCAAGACATTTATGATACATGAAGATATGTCCTGTTCTTTTCCCTAGGTTGTTTGTAATTTTGTCAACCATGATTGACGAATGATTCTATGCAGACATCAATTTTTGAAAACCTGCAGTCTTCCACTGTCAGCTGTGGTCTGTGTGTAAAGGACTTCCTTTACACTGATATTAAACATCCTTAGCTTAGTGTCCACTGTTTACCATTTTTAGTACCATATACTTTTCTATGTGCCAAATGTCTTTTTTTTTTACTTTCTTCTTTTGCTCGCCTGGAATGTGCTTGCTCTTCATCATTGTTCAGTTAGTTATCAAGTTACATCACCAATATCTTCAGTGAACTGTGTAATTAACTTCAGGTCATCCATGGAACCACTCAGGTTTGGAAGTTGTTATCTCATTGGGCCATATTTTCTCCCTCTCTTTGTAGAGTTGACGCATGAAGAACGTGTTCTTCAATCTGGGTTCAGTCCACAGGTCGCAGCTAAAGCCGATGCACTGGCGAGCATGGCCACAGTATCAATAGGTACATCATTAAGGAACTCGCCAGCTTAGAATTTCAAAAGTGTGAATCATGATTGATCTCAAGACTGCGTGATATTGATGTAAATATCAGAACAGCCCATAATGAGAAACAATAGATATACTGATAAAAATACTGACGATGTCTGTTGCACTGATCAATTTATTCAAATAGAGATTGAAGTTGGGCTTGTCCAGTGTGCTCTAACATGTAGTCATAACTAGATAGAAAGATCCAGTAGTAGTTTGAGAACAAACATTAAAAACAACTAGACTATCTATTTAGAAAATAGCAGTAATGTATTTGAATGTTCTCTTTGAAAGTCATCATGTGTGAGTAAATGTTAACATACTCTCTTCTTTGACATCTTTAGTCCTGCACAGCAGAGGCTTGCTCAGTTGGAAGAGGCTGCTAAGGCTGCTGGCAAGGGCAAACATGCAGAAGAAGAATCCAGTGCACATGTAAGAAATATTAAATGGACTATTGAAAATCCACGACACTTTGTTGATTCACACCACAACAAACCTATTGATGGTGAGTATTTGCTTTTCAATATATATATATATAAATACATAAATAGCTATTGTCCAGTAACAGTCACCCTCATGCTTCTTCTTCAGCGTTCATTCACAAACTCCAGCTGGAGTTCTCTCTTGTAGCAGGACAGTGGTCCTGATAAGTCCAGAGAATGGAAATGCGCTGTGTTGCCGTTTTATTTTGTGCAAATGGCCTGACACATCCATCTTTGGCGGTATCTTCATACAATTTGCCATCTTTTGTAGTTGACATTCTTTTGAGAATGTATTATTTCTGTAAAATTAGCGATTTTTAATGTTGGTATCTTCTACATTTATTCTCAAACTCCTGCAGATTAGCAGGATGCAGTCCAGAGAATGGAATTAGTTGTCATATCTTACTACTTTATCAGCACATTTCGGTCTGACAAAAGCATGGCTTCTAGGTCACTGACCCTGTATGAGATGTGGCAGTCACGTCCAATAGTCACCTCTTACAGCATGCATGGAAAATGAACAGTGTTGCTATTCTTTGCTCCTCTTTTAGGACCCAGAAAAACATGAACAAGTTATGTCTGAGCAATTTTTTAATAGCTGTTGTTAAACGTTAATGTTGTCGTTGATACAGATTAAGATGGCATACAGTTCTGAGTTATAAATACAGATGAAAATTATTTCAGCTGTGAGTAGATACGGGAGATGCATACCACAGCGGTTAGCGCACTAACTTTGCATATGAGTGGTCATGGGGTCATTCCCCAGTTGAAGCAAAGATATTTGTTTGTGCCAGATTAGTCTGGGAAGTAAATTGTGAGGGAGAGGAGATGGCTAATGCCCTCATATAGCAGAGCCACTGAAATCTGAGATCGTTAACATCTCGCACCCCTACGGCAGTAATAAATACTGTGAGTTAAATATACCTTAGATGTGGAAATTATTTCAACTGTGAGTTATGAGTACATATGGATATTCTTTATTTCAGCTGTGATAGAACATGTTCGAGATGGTTGCACAGTGAGAGCATTTCTATTGCCAAACTTTGAATACGTCACAGTCATGTTGTCAGGTATTAAGGTAACAGCAGAAATATCTTTGTTTCTAGCATGCAATGTTCCCTCTAATTTTCTTCTCACATGAGAGGTGCCTTCTAAGTACATGCTCTGCCTCTAACACACACAAATTAGAGGGAATATTAGTAGCATGCCATTTTGCTTTAGTTCTCTTTCTATCTGTGTTGTATATTATATATCTATATATATATATGTGTGTGTGTTTTTTTAAAAATTAATCATTCATTCTCCATCTTGATCTCTCTTGTAGAGAACATTACCTACTAGATTAGCAGTAGGATGTAGTTTAGAACAGAGTTTTCAACCATCCGACTGCTGCAAAGTCTATCATAAATTCTATTATCAAGTTAATTGTGGGTATATAGAATAGTCCATATGTTAGTCCAGGTCCTCGTCTTATAAAAAGTCATTTGCTTGTCCGCAGTATCACAAAGCTTGAGAAACATTGCTTTAATGAACGGAAATGCATTGTGTCATTTTGTTTGTGCCAGTATCCGGATTTCTGCAATACTGTTGCTATTAGTTATTAGATGTATTTTTTACATGTCCTTTGTTAGTAAGTGTTGTTTTATATATTTCTTGTCTTACTTAATAATATGCAACAATTGCGGCAAAACTAATCCAACAGGCTAAACTTGGAAAAGGATACTGAGTCACTTGTAACACACAATATAATACGCTACCTGTGTGTTGCTGGGGCCTGAAAGTGGAACAAAGTATTGCAACACTTTTAACTACCATGTATGTCATATGAGACCACTAAGGATGTTATTTGGTGGAGTTGGCTGCCCCATCCCATATATGGTCAAAGTGACCCCATAAACCATGCTGAAGTCAGAAGTGTCAGGTCAAAAGGTGCAGATATCTCTGTAAGCCATTCACAATGCATTCTGTTCTCTGGACTACATCCTGCCAATATGCAGTAGTTTGAGAATAAATTCAGGAAAAGAAGATATTCCCAGAGCTTATTCAAGACTGGTCTACTAGTATAGTACCATATGACTTTAATTAATTCAATAAATGTGTCTGTTCATTTATATATAGGCACATATGTAAATGTTCATAGGAAAAAACAAATTGTAGTGCATATTTAGTAATATTAATAAAGTTCTGGAAACTGGTTGACCTTGCTCCTTGTTATTAAGGTTTACACTTTTTATCTTTCCTTTTTTTGTAATACAATGTACACCCATTGCCGTCACACTTCTTTCTAAGCTTCAAACTGCAAATAATTAGTGAATTTGAAACCCAGGTTTGCTGGTTGGGTAGCAAATTCTGATCATTATATGAGCTGTATTGTCAGGTACAGGGTAGGGTTCTTGCTGCTTATTACCCACCACTAATTGCCTACTGATTATGTCGAACTTCACTATAGCTCCAAACATGTAACCTTATATTGAGTCAACTTTGTCTTTATAAAGGGCCACAGCCATTAGAAAACAGTATAGCTAGTCTCTCCCTCTCGGGTGCTGCATAGTACATCTCTAACTTCTTCCCAACCACAGAACGTGCATGCATATATACAAAGCATTAAAAAAACATGAAAAATATAATTGCATAGATGGCTTGCTACAAAGCTTCCATAAGAAGATAACCTCAATATACAGGTGTCATTTACTAAGATTTTATGTTGCATGGGTGGTTTATCTAGTGGGCCATTGATAGACCCACAGACATCCCTCATATGGAAATGCTTGTGTCAAATGTGATTAAAAGACAGATCAAAGGGGGAATGGCAATGTGGTACTAAAATGCAACATGCAAACAAACCCTAATGTAACATCCGTATTTTGAATCTTATATAGCACAGTGTTATTTCATGAGACTAGCATTGAGGATAAGTCCATAGTTGCTTGGAATGCCACACAGTCTGAATAATGATGGTACTAAAAGGTTATATGCGGTACATGATCTAACACAAAGATCAGAGTTTATGCCCCTTTTTATGTTAAGAAAAGTACAGTATTTCATGATTTATGTGCTTTTAAGTTACTTAATTGGGTCTGGAGTATATCATTAATTGCAGATCTATCTTTGTCTGTTGTGATGCTGGCTTGGGAGTCACTAGACATATAGTCAAGACAACCTTGTCTCCAACATAATGCAGACATTGACATTTATCCATGTCATTGGTAAAAGCCTGACAATAAGGCACAAGTCTGAAAAAATGTGTCATAGAAACTCAGCATGTACACCCATTTGCTGGAGAAGATTGGGCACTTACTGGTCTGTCCAGAGAGCAATATTCAGGTGATGTATTCTTTTAAGAATGTAGCTTTATGGGAGCACTGCACAACTTCTGGCCAAGTTGACCTGCTGCAGCCAATATCATGCTTAAACACTAAAATTTCTCTTGTCTTTTGTAGTCTTTGTCATTCCTTTCCTGTAACCAGCAACCATGCTTTCCAATACTAGTTTTTCCTTACTGTCTTTATACGGCAAAATAATCTCATTGGTGCTATAATTTTGTTTGAGTCAACCCTCGTTTTAGTGTCCTTAACGTTTCTTGATTGGGTATTTTTCTTTGCTGTCTGTGGTATTCTCTATAATGTCTGTAGTATTTCATTTTGAAATGTGAAATTTCAAAAAAGAGCAAGTTATACTAACTAGTAAGTATTCTTCATTCCTTCTCAAACTTCTGCAGATTAGCAGAATGTACTCCAGAGAACATAGCATTGTGTCATAGTTTAAAGCTTAGCTGCGATATCTGCACCTTTCTGCCTGATAAATTCAAGTTTAGCATGACTTCAGGTCACTTTGACCCTCTATGGTATGGAACAGCCAACTCCACTCCCAAAACTTCTTAGTCATCTCTTACTGCACACAACAGTATCGCTATTCTTTGCTCACCTCTCAGACCTCATAACACATGTGCGACTAGTATGTAGAGCCAACAATTGCAGAAGTCTTATTTTTATGTGGAGATTTTGTTCATTAATACATCTTTATTTTGTTGACCAGTGTCCGATGAACAAGCAAGATCCAGATGGGAAGCAGGTACCCGAACCATTTATGGAAGAGGCAAAATTTTTCACAGAATCCAGACTTCTCCAAAAAGACGTCAAAATCATCTTGGAAGGAGTATCTAATCAGAACTTACTGGGAACTGTGTTACATCCGGTACGAAATATTTTCTTTTACTTCTCTGAACAAAATCAGAATCACTTTCATACATCCCCACTAATTACACAAAATGAAGCAGCACATCCAAAATAGTCATGTTCACAGACTCCCAACTAGCCCTAGAAAACTAGAATTGGGCAAAAGAAAAAAATCATAAGCAGCATTCTTCAAGTTACAAATATACTTCCTATGGCATCAATAATATTCTACAGTGGATACCAGCTACACAGGTACCAGGGGGAATGAAATGCTGATAAACTGGCGAAAAGGGGAGCACATATGCACAATCCATGAATTTATACAGACTTCAGAATGACAAAATGCATGACCACAACAACTGTAAACAATAATGGATGAATCACTGACTCAAAAGGAATAGTATTATATGCAGATATGCCACAACCAAATTTCACACAACAGCATAGATTACACTGCAAATACTAAACTTTCTAAGTTTAGTGAGTTTATCAATGACACTAGAAAGACTAAACTTTTTAGTCTAAACTAAAAAGACTAAAATATTTAGGCTGCAAATAACACAAGTATAACTTAAACATCTACAAAGAAGTACCATACAACATACTGCAATCATTACAACAGACTAGAGGAAGTAACAGTAAAACACCAGCTTAAAATCCTTGGCACTACAAGACCTATGGAAACAACTATTACCACAAAACTCCTCCATCACTAACACCCTTTATACAGACACAACACAGATGAAGAAGACATGCTCCTACCACCACCTGGCACAGGGGAAGAAAGCATGAAATCTCACAACCACATTGATCAGATAAGTAAGCAAGCTTCTGAAAACAATTTATTTATTTCTGAAACAATTATTTAACCTTTCGTTAGATTCTGTAGTTAAAGGAAATCTTGACAGTAGAGTTGGGCCAGGACTGCATCATTGTCCCTTTTTTTGCCTAAGCCCATCGGGTACAATACCTTTTCTCTTCGCGAGCATATTTCCGGTTTAGGAGGCTCTACATTAGAGTTGGGTTAGGTCTTCTTGCTTTTCTGAATGCTCGTGATTGGGTCTGGGTCTCTGCCTATGAGGAGTACAGGTAACTAGAAGCTCATCTCGAGCTAACAGAGCTTGTAGTTTCCCCTTCCCATGAACCTTTCACTTTCTATTTGCAGTTTGCGCTGCCCTCTGGCGCTGTTCTGCCCGTTCATTGTGTCATTTTACTCATTTATGACATTATTTATTTCTCGCCATACATCCACCTTTACGTACCTTTTACATTGGCCGCCCCTCCAATGTATTTACTGGACTAACTGGCGTCACTGTATGTGTCGCTGTATGTGGTGATGCAAATAGTGTCGGAGATATTGCCTGTCTCTATTGCAGTTAAATCTCTTTCCATCTGCTACCTCCACATTCTCGGACACGATCCCCAAATGATTTGGCCCGAATCAGCTCGAGCTGCTGTTTTCTGTTACCAGGGTGCACCGCGAGGAGGAACATTTGGGATCTTGGTTATCTGCTAACCCTGGGTCCACCTAGAGCAATGCGTTCCCTTTGCACCCCACATCTATGCTTGATCTATGTGTACCTACACTGATAAAATCCTCCTAAATACCTGTGCCTGTTGTATAAATGGTGTTTCATAACCATACTAACATAATATAGACTGAACAAACACATAAAACATGTAGATGTCACATACAATATTGTTCCATTCCAGACAAGACCTAGGCCGACATACAACATAATTTTATTCAATGCCGATCTTTGGCACCACTGATAAATATTGTTTTTATGTTATTCCATACACAAACGTTCTCATAATATTCCATCAAGTAAAACAAAACACAAATATTAAACATGAAATGAATCCGTTCAACATTAGGCCTAGAGATCTTCAGTTTAACCTAATTAATTCATTGTGCTAGGTCCATATTAAAGCGGTGAAATGTCTGGTTCTATTTTCCTAAAGTAGTGTGTTAATATTATTGTCTTAGAAAACAACTGTAATCATCCAAGAAATCATCGGAACAGAATCCATAAATATGCAATCGAATTCAACCCAATTCGTTCTTACGAACCAGCAGTCAAATATGAAGCATAATTTCTCCATTTTACAACGTACCCTTTCAAACAATGAACGTGGGGAATGTAGCCTATCCCTAGTTTTTAATGCCACGAATCATTCGTCACGTGACCTTAACTTACGTGTAGTTCCATACTGATTAGTCGGAGCATAGCAACTGGCATAGTGGTATACCTCCAGGCCCTTCTCATTGTATATTCATGCCTATAGGGTCATAAAGGTTAATTTGTTAATGAATTTTGTAATAGCATGGTCACCTGATATGTTTCACACGACAGACAACTTTTGATGAAGCGGGTTGGAGGTCAAAAGGATTTCTTACTAAATAAAATATATTTACATCTTTCTAGTGTCTCAAATAGTTCACCACATCGAAGTCAGATGTGTTGGACCATTGGTGCAAATAAAATGGCAGCACAATTCACTTCTGTTCTCTGGACTACTGCTTGCTGGAAATCTAGTAGGATCATTGTCCTGCTATAAAAGAGATTTGACCATCAGTTGATTGCCTTCAAGTCTCAATTCTTCAGAGATAACCAAATTTTTACTCATGATTGGAACTGCAAGAGTTAAGCAACAAACACCTTGAATTAGCTTCCATTGAAAGGGACAACACCAAGGTGAGCAGTAGCCTAGTTGATAGCGAGCTTGTTTACTATCACCGGGTTTTGGCATGCCAGGTTCAAAATCACGTCTGGACATGCAAAAATCCGGAGCATGGTTTCTCGCCTAACACTATCATTCCTTCAGTTGACCCAGCTGTAAATGGGTACCTGACTTATGGGTTGGTAAGCACATCAAGGAAGGGAACAGGCCAACCCACTCAATAGGTGTGGCGGCTTATTATATGAAGAGTTATCTTCATTTCCGAAGGTAGACTGCTGCTGTGGGACCTACCTTTACTGTATGCCTATTCTAGTTGTTTTTTTAAGTAGCTGACACATTTCTAATTTATTTCTGTAAGAAATAATCTAATTTATTTTTACATATCATTTTAGAATGGAAATATTACAGAATTTCTATTGAAAGAAGGGTTTGCCCGATGTGTAGACTGGTCCATGGGAGTTGTAACACAGGGTGCAGACAAGCTTAGACAAGCAGAAAAGTATGTTTTTATGTGGATGCCAGTTTGTGGTTTTGACTTTTTAAATGTATTTTTGCTCAAATTATTGAGCATTTTATCTGTTATCTTCTCCTACATTCGCTCTCTGATAACCAATACGAGAGTTCACTTGGTTTCCACTGAGATGCGTTTAATTCATTGTGCTCCCAGTTCACATCAGGGCTTTGTCATTTTGCGCCTTCCGGCCCAGGGCATCCGTTTTTGGCATATATCTTGTGTACTTCAATATGAGAATGAGAGCTGTTGTTCAGTCTTCTGGCAATAACTTTGGACTAACATATTTATGTTTCTAGCATGCACACAAGATTGTCAATAGCGATATCTGAGAGAATTGAAAGAAAAGACAGTTGGATAACAGTAAGGTTCTCTAAAAAAATAATTACAATATTTTTACCATATCATACGACATGACTTCCTAGAAAAGACAATAATAGAGGGAATTCTTCTGGATTTGTTTTCATACTCCTGCAGATTAACAGGATGTAGTCTGGAAAATAGAATGCATTATGTCATGTTATATAGCTCAGCTGCGTGATCACACATGAAACCTTTTCAACCGTTGACCCTTTCAACATGAGACTTAATCATGGCTTCTGGGTCACTTTGACTCTATATGATGGCACAGCCAACTACATCCCGTAACCTCCTTAGTTGTCAATTACAACATGCATGGAAGGTAAATGTTGTTGCTATTCTGTGCTCCGCTTTCAGATGCTGGCAATGGAGGGGATGATTCCAGGGTAATGAAAAAGAGGTAGGACATGAAAATGAATGCAAAATATATTAACATGATGCAGAAACCAGAAGATTGGCACAGGATATGCAATCTGTGATGACTGCTATGTCCTCCTATCCAGGTCTATGATGATGTTCCCAGGTCTTCCTTTTTTTCCATTGCAGGTTGTGTCATTGATCTTAACCTTCAATATGGTGCATTAAAATTAAGCAGTTTCTGCCTGCCACTGCATTCTTTTTCCCCGTAATCGTTTTTATGGATGGTATTTGGAAAAAGTATTTGTTTATTGAATGTAATGATGTCAGTTTTGTTGGTGTATATGTAATATTTGAGATAAATCGCAAACTAACATTATCGACTAGACCTAAAATGTCAGCGAAAACTTCGATGCATTCTAATCCTGAATGAAATGAAAAACTAAGCCTAGATTACTCCGCCGTTATTTTATAATCAAACTACAAGTGCATATAACATTTGTTTTTGAAAACAAATAAACCACATCTATCGAACTAACATGATTCTGAAATCTGTGAACAAAGAAAATTGGATGAACAGATGGGCCATGGGAAACACTGGGAGGGAAATCTATAAATATATGACCAGCCCAAATCCTAAAGACAATATCAACCTCCTGGAAAGAAAAGACCAGAGTATCATATTCCGACTGCGCACACAACATGTACAGCTTAACAATCACCTGAACAGAATACAACCACAACACACTCCAGGGTGCCGGCTGTGCACTCATCCCTATGAAACTGTTGACCATCACCTTTTTGAATGTCCAGCGCTGGATGACATCAGGAAAATGCTTCTCCCTCCAGGGCCAGATAAATGGAACACATTATATGGAACAAAACAACAACTCACAAACACATGCATATATCACACAATGGCATTGGGTCAAAGGGCATGAGCCCGCGGACCGCTGGATCAGCAACCAACTAACCATCAAACTAACATCAGCTACGCAAAAAAATCTGAATTTAGAAAAAAATTCATTAAAAAATTGCACTTTCGAACAATTTTGACAGGTTATATTGATGGATGAGCGCATTCACAAATAAAAAATCATTGACATTTACAATTGATCTATAAGCTCACTCTATTTAATTGACACTAGCGGAAGTGGAAGCTAATTAGGTCTACTTTCATTTCCTCGGTTAACCAGATGATTGTAAACATTTGTTTATAATTGCGATATCCTGGTTCAAAGATGTGTGTTCAAAGACAGCTACAGAAAATGTGTTTTATCTGTCGACTATTGATGCTCAAAAAGTGAAATGTATTAATGATTTTTGGAGTATGCATAAATCATTACATTTTTCTGCTTTAGTTTTAAAACTTTTTCTTTCACAAACTTCCACCAGATCTCCCCTAGAGCAGG
This sequence comes from Meghimatium bilineatum, assembly GCA_034231615.1. Taxonomy (NCBI): domain Eukaryota; kingdom Metazoa; phylum Mollusca; class Gastropoda; order Stylommatophora; family Philomycidae; genus Meghimatium; species Meghimatium bilineatum. Next base: position 29,931,149 of record CM067319.1, read on the forward strand.
ACAATGGTCCTACTCTATTTTTGGATTTCCAGCAGTATATATTCTAGAGAAAGAAATGGTTTGTGTTGCAGTTTTATTTGCACCAATGGTCAGAGACATCTGACTTCGTCATTGATAACTAACAGATTCTGTTTTAACCCACTTCCACTGAATGGTGTACGCCTGTAACATATTCAACAATGCACACGAGTGAGGGGAAAATCATGTCCTATCCAGTATGTTGTCTGTCCATGCTTTTATTTGCCTCTGCTTCTTCCACTTTTGACAGTTTCCTGCAGTTTTTGACAAATAATCATTGGCATACGTGTCCAAACCATACAATTTTTCTATTGCAGTATTTCAGTGGGCGAAAGGTTTAGCTGTTGGTGTCCATGTTCTCTCCTTATAGATAGTTATGGACATCCAGTTATATAATGTTCACTGAACATTGGTGCTAGGGATTTAACTATTGTAGTTATATATATTTTTTTTTCTTATTTCATCTAGTCATCGTTGCTACATTTGGATGTATTTGTTTCGAATTTCAGAGCAGCAAAAGACAAGAGACAGAGAATATGGAAAGATTATAAACCTTCAGAATCAAGCGTAAACATTAAAGACAAAACATTTTCCGGCAAGGTATGTTGTTGTTGGAATGTCCCATTTAAGTCAGATGTATTGGACCATTGGTGCATAAAGCGGCAACACTGCCTGCGCATTTCTGTTCTCTGGACTACATCTTGCAGGGTCAACCCTGCTATAGATATCTGGTGGGAGTTTGAGAATGAACGGAGGAAAAAAAATTATATTCATAACATAGCGATCAAACCAGCATATTTTTGACAGTGGTGATGTTCTATGCAATGTTTACATTTCAAACTCATTCATAACAGTTTTGTCCATCACTGTGCCCTCATCCAACAGATGCATAGACATGGAATTGACAGTGTCCCCATTGTTTATTATCGTCTCTCTTGACATCAGTCTGTTGGGTCTCTCAGTACTACAGTGTTATCTGAGTAGAGCATCCACATAAGATCCTGAAGGTGTGAAATCCAATGTACTCCATTGACTCGAGACCAAAATAGATCTAGCCATCTATTTTGAATCTTGCAGATGATGGATTGAGAGTGTGGCACAGGTCCATGTTCTCATTGTTTCCAAGACTCATTTTAGAGCCCCGGTTTCCATTCTCCTCCTGAAAATTGATTATCATATGCTCCACACTTTTCAGCAATGACTCTACCTCTTAGAATAGCAGAGAAGCTAAAACCCAATCATGACCCTCTCCAATTGGGGCCACCTGTGTCATATGGTATATAGCACTAATGTTATCAAGGTGGCAAATAGAAACACTACAATGACTTGCTAAATTCTCCCTATTCTTCTTCTTCAGCGTTCGCTCTCAAATAACCACAACAAATATTTCGTGTGATTTCCGCCAGGGAGCGTGAAGTACGTTGTGCTGCAAGTTCCATAGTAAAACTGATTATTTGCACCCCGGTTGGCCACTTGTGGTCAGGACATCCGAGGTCCAGCACATCCATTTTTGCCATTCCTTTATTTCGGGTTTGGTCCCTAGTCCGTGACAGCCTATGTCGCCGGGCACGCTGGTGTGTAGTGCTCTTCGCCAAGATGCTTTTTGAGCTCGTCTATCTGGTACGAGGTGTTCCACCATCTATTAATCCATCTCGTGCAATTGGAAAAACTCTGCCTGTGTCCATCGGGTACTAAACCTTTCTCATCCGCGAGCCTGGTTCCATATGAGGAAGAACTGTTTGAGAGCAAGGTGTTCTCAAGCTGAGCGACAGTGTCCCAATAGCGCCTGAGCCCATCAGGTACTGAACCCTTTCTCTCTGCAAGTGAATTTCCGGTATAGGAAAGCTTGACAGTAGAGTTTTGCCAGGGCTATAATCGTTGTCCCTTTTCTTACTGAACCCTTTCTCTCTGCAAGTGAATTTCCGGTATAGGAAAGCTTGACAGTAGAGTTTTGCCAGGGCTAAAATCGTTGTCCCTTTTCTTCCTGAACCCATTAGGTACTGAACCCTTTCTCTCTGCAAGTGTATTTCCGGTATAGGAAATTTTGCCAGTAGAGTTGGGCCAGGACTGCCATCTTTGTCACTTTCTTGCCTAAGCCCATCGGGTTCGGAACCCTTTCTCTTCGCGAGTATATTTCCGGTATAGGAAGGCTCGACATTAGAGTTGGTTTAGGTCTTCTTGCTTTTCCGTACGCCCACGATTGGGTCTGGGTCTCTGCCTATAAGGATCACAGGTAACTAGAAGCTCACCTTGAGCTAACAGAGCTTATAGTTCCCCTTTCCCAGGAACTTTTCATTTGCAGTTCGCGCTGTTCTGCCCTTTCATTGTGTCATTGTACTCATTATGACATATATTCGTTTCTCTCCATGCATCCACCTTTACGTGCCTTTTACATTGGCCCAATGTTCTGACTGGACTAACAGGCGTCACTATGTCGACAGTGTTGCTGTATGTGGTGATACAAATGGTGTCAGAGATATTGTCTGTCTCTTTTGCAATCAAATCTCTTTCCATCTGCTTCCTCCACTTTCTCGGACACGATCCCCAAATGATTTGGCCAGAATCAGCTCGAGCTGCTGTTTTCTGTTACCAGGGTGCACCGCGAGGAGGTACATTTGGGATCTTGGTTATCTGCTAACCCTGGGTCTGCCTAGAGCAATGCGATCCCTTTGCACCCCAAATTCTCCTTATGAAATCACGTGAAATAGACTCAGATGCATGGGTAGAACATGCATAAAATAGAGCTACATTGCTCTCTACAGTCAAAAATAGCGCAGCATCTTGTGAAAAGATGAGAAATGCAGCAGTTCAACAGCGGAGAGTAGCTAGAATGTCTCTGGTAGACCAAAAATCATCTACAGTTTTCATCCTCTGCCCTAATTGTCTACGGACATTTACAACTAGAATATATCTTTTTAGCTTTCTATGAACTTATAGTCAAGGAAAGAACTCTAACTTAATTTCAAAACTGGATGTAACAAATGGCTATAATAACTTGTGATGGATGAACAACAAAACAAAAATAACACGAGAGAAGTCAGCAGCCCTCCACTCCTCTTCAAATGTTTGTGAGAGGAACTTAAGGCATATGACATTGTACTCAACAATTTGGAAGCATTTGCCGAGGACAGAAGTACCTGACAAATAGTACACAAGGTGTACCCCCTCTGAATAGAAGTTTCCTTCAATAGACATTGCACAAAGCCAAAAGCTGAAGCCTCCTAGGAGAAAGCCTATGAAAGAAAGTTCATAGAAGTCTCCCTACTCTTGATTCTTGATTAGAAAACTGGCCTCACAGCATGTGGGGCATTCCCATAATTGCTCCACCCTCTGTTCCAACAGCCATTCGACTCGATGGTGTTTCGAGTCCAATACCGCCGAAACAGACGTCAACATCAGGGCACAACTCTGGCCCCTTGAGACAGGTTTCTTTGTTGTTCCACCTACCCACACCGAGCCTGTAACTAGTTCAAGCACGTCGGCCTGTCTGTACAACATGATAACTATTATCGAAGGTTACGACTACAAAATAAGAACATAGGAAGTAAGAGCTGATCGCTCACAATTCCTGGGTTTCTCAAGTCCATATGATCACCACAGTCGCTGATGAAAGGAGAGGTCAACTGGCTGCAAAAAAGTGAAATATAAGAGTGTGTGCAATGGAAACCCTATTCAGATGTACAAAGCGCTATAGGGACTCGTTCTTGGACCAGTCTTTACATGAAGCAGGTGCTTCTTACCCATTTGGTCAACACTTCAATGGCACATATATGGTATCCAGAGAACATCACAGATAAATGATTCTGCCATTTCAGACTGGCATATCATTGTACAGAACAGTGTAATGTTAAGCCATTCGCTCGAAAACCAAGAGACCAAGTATTTTCAAGTTCATGTTATTCGTTGTTTAAAATAAAAATTACTCCCGTGGTTCACACAGCCATCAGGGCTTATGATCTGGGGCAGTCAAGGAATTGCACCATCACTACTGAGCAAGTGCAGTAGGCGACTCTATCATGGACCAATGACTCTGAGCAAACCTTTTCATCATTACACAATACATGTATATTTAGATGGAAATTTTGGCTTATTTGTTTTAAAACTCAAACACTGCATGTTTCCTATTAATAAAAGGTAATACTGTGAGTAAAACTATGCAAATAATACTTAGAAAACAGGTGATGAAGTTTTACTGCACGACTTGTTTTCTGTTGTTCATATTATTTCACGTGAGTTTTCGATAGTGATAAGTGTTTTAGTCATCATGCAGTAAAACTTCATCACCTGTTTTCTACATAAGTTTGAACACTGGACCTCGCGAATGTGAGACCAACACTCTGCCATGTGCCATATCTTGACTTTTATATCATGCAATATACATTTATTAAGATAGTTATCTTGACTTTTATATAACATTACAGGTTGTTGAGGTTGTTAACGGTGATGCTCTAGTCGTCAAAGTAGAAAACTCCTTTAAGAAAGTCTTCCTTGCAAGCATTAGACCCCCAAGGTTTGTAGAAGTCTGTGTATTATAGTTGCAATTGTGGCTACTTTATATTTTGTGTTAATTGCATTATTCTATGGTTGCTTGTATTTTGTGTTAATGACATTATTTTGTGTTTGTATTTTGTGTTAATTACATTATTTTGTAGCGGTTTGTATTCCATAGTAGATTATAATGAAAATGAAACAGGTTTAAAAATGTTATTTTATCCTCTTCATTCATGCAATATCTTAGTATTTTTGACACATCTGACTTCAGCATGGCTTCTGTGTGACTGACGCTATATGAAATGGGGCAGCCACATCCATCCCCATAACCATGCTAGTAACCTCTTTGATATGTATGGCTGGTAACAATGTTGCCATTCTTTGCTTCCCTATTGGACCCGACAGGCAACCTACTGAATATATTCATTTTGCCTAGCCAATCAAATCCTCGTTGTTAGCTACTTCCTGAGTAGGATATGCTGTCGACTTTGTGCTGATTTCTTTCTCCCAGCTCCTTGTTTGATGTTATCTCCCACAGCTCCTCGTTTATCTTTTCCGACCATAAATTCAAATTTTCTACATGTGAGCATATCAATTTATTGCTGCCTCAGTGATCTGTTCTAATAAGAATAATTTTCTTCTTGTTCGTAGTTTGCCATGTCTACAAGGCGAGTCCAGTTTAAAAAAATAAATACTGAAAGTAATATTAAATGAAAATAATATTTGAAAGCTCAATGCTCCCATACAGCTTTCTGTGGATATTCGTCTCTGTGGGTCAGTGTTCCTCCCGTAATTGGTTTAATGTAATGCATTCTTGCAGGATATGTTCACGAATAAGCAGTATAAGAATAATGATCTGAGCCGATTCTCGAATAGTCTAGTAGATGCTAGAACACACATTTTTTCTCAGTGATTTGTCAAAGTTGAATTTTTCTGACCATTGGCGCAAATAAAACGGTGGCACATTGCATTTTCATTCTCTGGACTATATTTATAAACTCATAACCCATCAGAGTCGTAGGGGTACCACATTTGACGCATCAACAGATAGTAAATTTTATTTTCAACAATGCAGACTAGTGGAGAAGAATCTTGAGCTGATCTGCCCTTGATTCTTTTGTTTGTCCTCAACTGCTTCTTCCACCATCTACAGTTCCCTGCAATATTGGTGGGTTTTTTTTACAATCATGTCTACAGACTTGTCCAAAAGTTTTTGCTTTATCACTATTTGAAGCAATTGTTCTTGTGGATCTGTATACATCTCTAATTTTTCTTACATACACATTTGCCTTGTGTTCTCTGTAGATGTGTAACATTGCTGTCTGTAACATTTGTATTTGACGGTCTGCAATCATCTCTCCATGTCCGCAGTGAGTGTGTAAATCTCACAACCATATGACACAATAGAACACTAATGAGTTATAAAGTGTGAGTAGTCTCTGGACTACACCATACTGGCAATTTTGTAGGACTGTTGTCCTGCTGCAAGAGAGATTCAGTGGGAGTTTGAGAACCATTTTTTAAATTAAATCCACACTTTCACAATTGATCCTTATAAAATTGTATTACTAATAGATCCTCTATACCTTCATTGTAGAGTTATATATCATTATGTATATTACACAGATCAGATAATGTACCAGAAGGTCAAGGAAAAGAAGCCCCAAATAAGAGAACTAGACCGCTCTATGATATCCCTTATATGTTTGAAGCAAGAGAATTCCTCAGGAAAAAGTTGATAGGAAAGAAGGTAGGGACTTGAAGTTTGTTCTGAGAAAATAGATTAGAATGTGTCTTGTCTCAGCCACCTGTGATGTGAAGTGTCATGGGGAGCAGATGATATGTTCTATTGTTGAAATACGTTCTATTGTCGAATGTGTTTCTGTTGTTGTGATCCCATGGGGTTGTAGAGTGTCTCTGATAATGTCGATCCATTTAAAACTTGGATAACTTCCTCTTTCCCTCATCCCAGATATTCTGCTGTCATACATTATCGACAGCAGGCAATCATTCTCCATTCACACAGTATCTCAACTTAGCTCCAGTTGGAGAGATCCAGTGGGAGTTTGAGAATGAAATGCTGATAAGTATGAAAATTAAAACTATCTTCATGTTCTAGATGGAATCTGGTCATTTTGTGCCCATAAGTATGAAGCTTTGATTTTTTTTAAGGAAAGCATCTATTTCCTGGATAAGGTATGTTGTTTAGTCTTCAGTGCTTGTGTGTTATCTGAAGCCCTGATCAGCAGTCATCTAGAAGATTGTTTTCGTTAAGATAGTTTTAAGAGCCTGTTACTAATTTTTTCCCATAACTTATCCAAGGTAGCTTGGACTAATAGGACAGTAACTTGGTTTTTGGTTTTCTTTTTTTGGCAATTGGTATTATTGCTGCCTCTTTCCATTCTTGAAAGATTCCTTGTGCCCATGATTCATTAGAGGTCTAGGATTGTAATTTCTTCCAGTGGGATGTAGATGTTGAATAATTTTGTTTATAATTCCATCTGGTTCAAGGGCTTTCTTTTTGAGATTTTAAATGGCCATGTTACGTTAAAACATTCTGAGGCATCACACTATTTCTACATATCAAGCCTCCAAATGTGTCATAGTTCGAGAACCGATTGTTATTCAGTCCTGTGCACCGTATGGATATGGAAAAGCAAAGAAAAAACAATAGATAGGTGTTAAGTTCGGATTCATGAAAAGGTTATGTCGTTGTGTCTGGACATGGATTTTTTTTTAAATCTTTTTTTTGGCTTTTGTCTTACTTTGACAGTTATTGTTCTTGTAATCTCAATTTTTCTTTCTTTAGCATAGGATTTGGCTAGAACATTTGCAGCCTGTGTGCTAATGCAGGATATTCCCTTGTCTTCGATGATGATACTGTCTTGATGCTTGCTCTTTTCATTGAGGCACTTGATAAGTCGCTATATTTATTATATTATCTGTATCTTCATGCACGCTGTGAGAGTTGTGTATGGGCTGTATGACCCACACGAAATATGTACATGTATGCTAAAATCATGTTATAATTATATGACTCATAGGTTACTAGGAGTACCACACTGGAGACAGCACAAAAAGCCCTCCAACATCTCTATCCTCCTTCATTCGGAAGAATGTAGGAAAAACATACCCAGACCATTCCTTGAAGTTAAGGAAAATAGTAGCTATTCTTTGTTCCTATGTTGGGCATAGCATGCTAGCAACATACTGGCAGTTTTGGGTTTAATATTCACATGATTTCTCACATTCTACCTGTTGCATTATTAGGTACATCACTAGCACAGCTGAGCGAAGTGAGATCGAGGGAGATAATTGACCGTCAAAGGAAAGCAATATATGTGTTGCCAGGGCACTAAGGAGGAAAAAAAATGTGAACACACTTCCCTGATTGTCATAAGAGGCTGCGGTTGCATCTGTGGGTCTCATCAATGGTTCACAAGACAAACCAACCATGCAGCAGAAAACCTTAGTAGATGACATTCCTTTATATTGAGCTTATTTGTTTTATAGAAGCTTCATGGCGTCAATATATACAATCCTGTAGTCGCAACCTTTGATAACAGTTACCATATTGTTCCGGCATGCTGACATTGTGCGTAAACTAGTTACGGGCATGGCGTGGGTGGGCGGAACAACAAAGAAGCTTGTCGCAAGGACCAGAGTTGTGCCCTGATGTCGACGTCTGTTTTAGCAGCAGTAAGACTTGAAACACCGTCGGGTGGCTGCTGGAACAGAGAGTTGATCACCTATGGGAATGCCCCACGTGCTGTGAGGCCAGTTTCTTGGCTGTCAATATTCCCTCTAACTTGTGTGGGTTAGCGACCACACATCATATTAGAAGGTGCAGGGCATGAAATGTACCCATGCACACTTTTGTTTAGGTAGTAGAGACCTCAACATTCTCATGAACATTCACTGCTCATACATCTTCAGATTTGCTCATGCAGGAAGAAAATTAGAGGGAACACTGTTATCTGTCCCATACCATATGTCCTAGTGTCCCCTATAAGCATAATAATACATGTATTCTTGTGTGTCACATGTAGGTGAATGTAGAAGTAGACTACATTCAACCAGCAAACCAAGGTTTCCCAGAGAAAACATGCTGTACTGTGACCATTGGTGGAATGTGAGTATCTCAATATGATTCACTTTATTATTCAACTTATAGAGCCTGGTATTAAATACAGACAGTTTCTATAATTTGTTGTTGTCGATATCCAAATGTTAATGAGTAATTCTACTCTTGTCAGCACAATACCATTCTTAAAAAAGTGCAGGTCTTCAGAAGTTGACTTAGTGATCCATATAGTAAGTTAGTCACTGTTACAGGTGTCTGTAGAAGTTTTTTCCTGGCAGTTGAAAGGGAAGGACAGCCAATAAGGGGGTGTTCCACTGTTTCATTGGGGTGAGAGCAGTTTCTACAAGTGAGTAGTGGGGGAGGGGGGGATTGATACAATTTAAATGGCTATTAATCCTTGCATGTCCTTTTTGAAACTGAAAGATAACAGTTTCTAGATCAACCCTAACATTACTGATTTTTTTTATTGGTTGACATCTCCAGGACGTGGGTACTACTTAGTTTAATATTTGATTGGTGGGTGGTTGGTTGGTTCGTTAGTTGAGAGATCATCATCACTGCAGACATTAAAAAGTCAAAATGGTTTGGAAAGATTAATCATGGAGGGAAAGAGAACAAGACTACGATGAACACACGATATCGAAGACCTTCTGAACATGACACTGGAAGAAGCTGGGCAGCTCGCACAGAACTGTGATGCTTACAGAGTGGCAGTGAGGACAACGTTCTGCAAAGAACACATCACATAGAGGTCATGTCCAATATCTGTTTTTACAGATAAATTGTCATATCCAACATTTGTTTTTACATATCAAATGATGTGCAACATTTATTGTTTCTAGAAATGTAGCTGAAGCTCTGGTGAGCAAAGGTCTTGCTACGATTATTAGATACCGCCAGGATGATGATCAGAGATCGTCCCACTATGATGAACTGCTGGCTGCGGAGTCTAGAGCCCTCAAGAAGGGAGTTGGACTTCACAGTAAGAAAGAGGCACCTATTCACAGAGTTGCAGATGTATCAGGGGTAAGTGTTCCTGGGAAGAAATTAAATTATGGATAACTACAGTAGTTAGTTAACGAGTCCTGTCAGTTCTCATTGCATGTTTAGTTATGTCATTACATTAGTTAGCAGTACTGTTTGAGTTCTGTGTGTTTTTAGTTAGCATTGCTCTTTCAGTTCTGATTGTGTATTTCTTCTTCTGCGTTCGTTCTCAAACTCCTGCAGATTAGCAGGATGTAGTCCGGAGAACGGAATGCGTTGTGTCATGGTTTACAGCATTGCTGCGATATCTGCGCCTTTTGGCCTGACACATCCGACTTCAGCATGGCTTTGGGTCACTGACCCTATACGGGATGGGACAGCCAACTCCATCCCATAACCTCCTTAGTCGCCTTTTACGACATGCATGGAAGGTAATCAGTGTTGCTATTCTTTGCTTTCCTTTCGGGCCCCGGCAACACATGGGCGATTGTGTATTTAGTTAGTGCTCTTTCAGTTTTGATTGAGTTTAGTCAGTAGTGCTCTTTCAGTTCTGTTTGTGTGTTTAGCTAGCAGTGCTCTTTCAGTTCTATTGCTTTCAAGTTCGTTAATTGTTCAGAAAGAGTGTATAGATTGGTCTAGACTATAGTGACATAAGTATTACAGTAATGACCAATCTATACAGATCACTAGTGCTAACTTCTTTTGTATAGATATGAGAGATAGACACCGAAAGACGGATTCAGACTTTTGAATGTTAGTGGCTACACACGTCTGTTAAAAAAAATGAGTTAAGCAGAAAATAAAATATATTTTCAGCAGAAAATGAAAAAAACTTGTAGGTTGCCATAATCACTTTTGGCAGTGGTGAGATATCGTAAACTTGCTTGGTTTTGTGGTTTTGGACATGTAAGTGGTTATATCAACACCATGCGACAACACAACACCGCACTATTATGAGACACTACGAGAAGCTACTGCGTTCTTTTCATTGATTTGTGACACATGAGTAGCTTCTCGAAGTGACCACACAATGATAGTGTTGTGGCATGTTTTTATGTTGACATGTCAAAATTAGATCCAAAAAGGCCCCCTAGGAGCGGATGTTTATGTTTAGTTGTATTGTCTTCTCTATAGTTTGTTGTGGATGGACTAACCTCATTCTTGGACAGAAAAGGTTGTAAAATAATCAAATAAAATCTTTCAGACAGTTTGTGATTGGAATGGTATAAATAAATCTTTCAGACAGTTTGTGATTGGAATGGTATAAATCTTTCAGACAGTTTGTGGTTGGAATGGTATAAATCTTTCAGACAGTTTGTGATTGGAATGGCATAAATCTTTCAGACAGTTTGTGGTTGGAATGGCATAAATATTTCAGACAGTTTGTGATTGGAATGGCATAAATCTTTCAGACAGTTTGTGGTTGGAATGGTATAAATCTTTCAGACAGTTTGTGGTTGGAATGGCATAAATAAATCTTTCAGACAGTTTGTGGTTGGAATGGTATAAATAAATCTTTCAGACAGTTTGTGATTGGAATGGCATAAATAAATCTTTCAGACAGTTTGTGGTTGGAATGTTTATTTTATTGTCTGTGTTTCAGGATGTTGCAAAAGCTAAACAGTTCTTGCCGTTCTTGCAAAGAGCGGGCAAATCAGAAGCTGTTGTTGAGTTCATTGCGAGTGGATCTCGATTACGATTATATCTACCAAAAGAAACCTGTCTCATAACTCTACTGATTTCTGGTGAGTCCAACAAGATGTCGCTTGTTTTGTTCTGTTCTTATTAGCGGATAATTCTATACTGTGGATGTGTCTGAAAAGAAGAGAGCATATGAGTGAATGAGCTTTCTCTGGGGATGTGTCTGGAAGGAAGAGAGCATGAGTTCTTGAGCTCTATCTGTGGATATGCCTGGAAGGAAGAGAGATAATTTTTTGTTTTGCATCTATGTTATCGTCAAGTGTAGTTTCCGCATCAAGGTTGGCTGCAACGGCTCCAACATCTTCTCTATTGCCATGGTAGTGCACTCCAATAGACTGTATCCTTTCTATCTCTTTGTTTCCCTCCCATTTGTATATCCACCTCCATTTAGCTCTCTGCCCCTTCCTTGACTGCTTTCATGTACCATCTTCAACTACACTTTGGCAGGTGTGAGGAACCTCGGATATTGCCACACTGGAATGCCTCCAGGGACTGAACATGCAACCATAGACACCCCCCCCCCCCACCCCCATACATATGCATGCTTGTGAAACAGCAAACCTTATGTGTTTTAACGTCAGCTTGGTTATTCAACTGAGGAGGGCCTATACTTTTTGTTAGAAATGCTATAGATTATTACGGGCTACCTGCTTACAGCTACAGGCATTATTTAATCTATCTAGTCTTTTCTCTGATTTTGCTGAAAAGTATTGAAGGATTGAATGAGGATTGATTTTTTGGGCTACTGCAGTTTTGGTCGCTTAATATGCAGTAATATTGTGACATCTGAGAAATTTGGTAACTCCTTCAATCCACCCTTGCCTTCCTCTGCATCTTGCCGTTTCCATGTTCATGTTGTATGCTCTTGCCGCTGGCCAGTATGGGTTCATTCTCATTAACCTTTATCATGCCATGGTAATTTGAATGCAACAAATTTGTCCCCGATATTTGCAGCAATTGTCAGATGCATACAATATTTGCTATGCCCCTATTCAGCGAATATGAAAATCATACGATTAGTAATGTCATGTGACTGGAATCAATGAATCATAGTTAGCAGAACTTTACTTCAGTAACCGACCTACTGTGAAATGTAAGAGATTTATGTCACAAAAGAAATTATACAAATCGAGAAGCAATCTAGTTAGGAATCCATCGGCGAATTACAATGACTGGCCGTCAATATGTATAATTGACATAAGTCATTATGGATTACTCGGAGTATTTGTGTTGTTAATACTTGAGGTTTCCGGTGTTTGTTCAAGATGGAGGAATGTTTTTCTTTCGGTCTTGGATTGTTCGGTTGTGTATTGTGATTATGGATTGTGATTCTGATAGCAAGGAATTCTTAGGAATCATGTTGGTTTTCAAATTAGATGTGGTAACACAATGCGTTTTTATATGATATTGAACAAGTATGGAATTAAGAGATTTACCGACATCAGGTCTAACTCTCAAGAAGTTTTCGACAAATTAAGCTGCTTTAGATGTTTCATTTATTTCCTCAGCAATATTATGTTAGTTTAGTTATGAAACAACATAGATACAGTAGACTTAGGTGTGTTGAAGTGTGAAAAACCATGTTTTCAAGATTGCAGACTCAGAAAATAAATAACGGTGAGCAACTATAAAAAAATGTTTTTGGTGCAATGATAGCAGACCAACCCCCATTGTACATGATAAAAATTGTGTTTTTTGGGGTTTGTAATGTGTCCAATTTTGAAACATTATAAGCAGAATTCCACACTATAAATGATGGCATCATCTTGGAATAAAATTGTCTGCCACATTTGTTCCGTCTTGTGTTAGGGGTTATGATTAGGGGTTAGGGATTGGGTTAAGTGTTAGGGTATTAGGGTTGTTTTATACTAAACATTTTCTGGAGGTCAATATTTTGCAGTGCAAAATGATAGTTGAGAATGATTTCAAAAGCACTTGTGTGGCTCTGCTATCTAGAGCCAAACTCTAACCGTAACACCTAACTAAACAGCATCATAATGGCTCCAGGACACTGTGGTATTATGTAATGGAAAGGATTCAACCTCCTTAGACAGTCACATTGTAAAGATAACTGAAGAGGAGATGAACACCACCAGCTAAACCCTTTGATCATTTAACCCAAGAAAATATTGCAATGGATAATAAGAATCGCATTCCAATAGAAATGTTACATACAAATTATACAAATCTGCTATAGAGAGCATGAGAAAAATTTGCACCTAAGAAATAAAATGGTTATGTATACAGGTACACAAGAACAATTTCTTTCAATAGTGTAATGATGAAAATTTGCACTGTTTGGACATGTAATCTGACATGATTCCTTGTCAAAACCAATGCTACAGGGAACTGTTGATGAAGCCAAAAGAGGACAAATAAAAGCAAGGACAGATACTATCAACGACTGGACGATAAGATTTCTCCTCACTTGTCCGCATCTTTGAAGTTAGAAATCGCTGGAGAACTGTGTGTTGGAGCATCCAATGAAACCCCTACAACCCTGGCGGGTTTATAGATAGATAGAAAACATAATACTAAGGATCTCTTTGATACAACTTGCAGGCATTGACTGTCCTAAAGGAGCCAGGGTGATGCCAAATGGTCAAACAGTCCCTGCAGATCCATATGGTGATGAAGCTATGTTTCTGACAAAAGAGATGTGTCTTCAAAGAGAGGTAAGTTGTTGTGCTGGAGATCCTGTGTTGATATAGAATAATTTGATAATATCCTGTATGGGACATTACTTTTCAGCTATTTACACATTTTAGAGTAAAGAGCTTACAAAGTTAGGAGCATGCACTGATGACAATAAGATGAGAGGAAACATTGTTTCTTGCTTGTCATGTTATGCTCTTGATGGCCATTTGGTCAATATATTTTGGTTGTTTTTCTGATTTTAATATAAGCATTTATGGTTGGAGAATGATAATTGCACAAAATGTGTGCAATCTCCAAGAGCATTGCAACTAATAATATAGCCAAACCAAATTTTTGGTGTGAAGCTCACTGATAAACACATTGCCATCAAATAGTAGAGAAGCTTCAAAAAGTGTAAACTTCCATTTGAAAGCTTCATTCATTTAAATGCTTTAGTTTTACCATAAGAGAAATATGTTAGCCTACGTGGTTACCTAAAAACACACATAAATGATGGCACGTCGAAACATATTCTTCTTAGCGTTCATTCTCAAACTCCCGCTGGATCCCTTTTGTAGTAGTACATTGGTTCTCATAGATTTCCAGCAGGATGTAGTCCAGAAAATGGAAATGTGTTGTATTGCTGTTTGTGTCAATGGTCTGACACATGTTGTCCTGTGGTGCCTAGTCATTTTAACATTATTTTTAAAATCATAATATCCATAACTGTTTTCACATCCTGCTGTAAAACTGTATAACAATAGTACTTAAAACACAATGAACGCACAATTCACTTGAATGGAAAAGATTTTCACACTGGCTTTTGGTCCATGGAATTACAGTGGTCATCTCGGGATATTTTTGGCCAGAATATTACATTTTAGCCATCTACGAGCATAATCAAGGACCTAACTGAATTTCAAAAGTGGATGTAACAAATTGTCATCACTTGTGATGGACGAACAACAGATGCCCATGATCCTTTGTATCATACTTATGGTGACATACTAATAACAGATGTCAATTTTAACCTAACGTATTTCGAATATAAATTAATTTGCAGGATGCTAATTTGTATGTGAGAAGATTCCTGTATCGGAGATAGACACAAAATAAAACAGCTTTTATTTTTGACATTTTCCGCAGGTTGAAGTAGAAGTCGAAGGTATTGACAAGGGTGGCAATTTCATTGGTTGGTTGTTTGTAGATGGGGTGAATTTGTCTGTTGCTTTGGTAGAAGCTGGTCTGGCTAAAGTTCACTTCACAGCAGAGAAAAGTCCATTCTACAAAACATTATTAGAGAAAGAAGCACAAGCTAAAGCAGATCAACTCAAAGTAAGTACTATGGAATCCCTCTACATCATTATGACATATTTCTCTATTTAGCAAATACAATGACATCCTTTTATAACACATCTCTATTTAACACACAGTGTAATTCCCCTATAGGCATTGGACTTACATCAGCCATGTTCTCAGAATGAACAGCCTAAGAATTCGCCAGCAGTTAGTAATTCCCCTATAGGCGTTGGACTTACATCGGCCATGTTCTCAGAATGAACAGCCTAAGAATTCCCCATTAGTCACTATATTGGGTGCCATCTGGAGTAAGAAGAAGAGGGAGACCTAGAGAAACTCTACGAAGAACCATTAATAGAGAAGGCATGGCAATGAACCTAAACAACACGCAAGAATTGAAAGACCTGGCAACACAAAGACAGAAATGGAAAGCTATGGTTTTTTTCTTCCCTATGCGCCGCATATGGCCATGGAAGAACATAACATATCAATTCCCCTATAGCACATCATTTTATAACAAATTTTCCTATTTACAACACTTCAAAATCTCCAATTATTTTTACTGTGCATAGTGAATTCTGTTGTTATATAAATATTTTGTTGGTCCAGATCCAAGTTGTTATAATAGAATTTGACTACAATTATGTCATAATTTATTTTAGCTAAGTTTCATTCTGTGTAGTACTTTTTCAGGGAACAAATCCCTACAACTCCAACTGTTTCTTTCTGTGTTATTCAGTTTAGGAGGGTAAGTGTGAACCCACGCTATAAGTACTGGTGCTATTCCTACTTTGGTGGACTTGGGGACTGCTTTCGGTTTGGCCGTCCTTACCATAGATACAAAATATGGTAGCATATTCTACTCATCCCAGCATTTTTTAGCTGTAATGGTTTACTAGGCACTATAAATGTTCAGCAGTTTGCTTTTGCTTTCTGAAAGGTCTAGATGAACAATTGTCTACTGCAGGATTTGAACCCAGGGCCTTGACCGTCACATATGTGCTCTACTATACCATTACAGGGCCCACATAGATTGATACTTCCCAGATAGATTGCCTTATTGAGCTAGTGTTCTATCTACACTTGACCTCCACCACCTGAACCATGTGCTATCCAAGTATGCCCAATTTGCAGCTTTAACCGTTATAGCATGCTGAATTAAAATAACACAAATGCGTTACAAAAACTCCTGCCAATGTTTTTGAAAATTTGAGGGTTTTTTCGGTGGGTGTTTGGAAAACGTCATAACTTTTTTTGGTTTTTGGATACAGAATATAAAATAACTTTTAGGTCTTCCAATTGGAGTAACTCTTTGATTACATTCAAAATATCAGCATGGTCCATTGAACTATCACAAGTTACTGGAGTCATGCTTGCAAGTCTGTCTGCTCTTTCATGTCTATCAACATCCCGTTTCCAGGTACATAAATGAAGGTAACTCTTCACATATTTTTGTCAAGCCACTGGCAGCATAGATAGGCTGATACACTCATAGAATCAGTCAGAAAACAGAAAAATGTAGCACTACATCCATATCATTGCCCTGGCCACTTCCATCACCATACCACTAGTTGTATAGAAGATATTCTTCCCTAGTACACTTCACCATGCATTTTGTGAATACCCAAGCACTGCGCACATGCTTTCAGTTGTCAACATACTGATTCATGATATTATTGCTTTGTTTTCAACCATGTGTTGCCAGGGTCCGAAAGAAAGACAAAGAATGGCAACACTGTTTACTTTACATAAATGTCATAAGAGGTTCTGGGGTAGAGTTGGCTGTCCCATCCTAGTCAAAGTGACCCTGAAGTCAGATGTGTCAGACCGAAATGCACAGATATTGCAGCTGTTTATAAACCATGACACAACGCACTCTGTTCTCCTGACTAGATCCTGCTAATCTGCAGGAGTTTGAATATTAAAGATTTTAAATTCACTTTTGTTACATGCTGTATCTTCTAATAATATAATATCCCATATTTGTATTGTGTGTTATCTTCCGTACTCATTTCTTTATTTGTGTTGGGTTATAGGAGACTATAATATTTTTTCCATATTGGTTCCATTTTCTTTATTTGTCCCAATCATATTTTTTGATGGAGATGTCTGTTCTGTTACTGGATCTCTGGCAAAACAATTTAATATTTTTTTACATTTATCTACCTGTATGTATGTATTCCATTTATTATTGCGTGCAGTTAACTATGTTTACACAACAAGTCTGGTTTTTCTCGATAAATTTTGCTGTATTTAAAAAAATTAGATTGGTTATCTCTGGAATGGATGTAGTGCAAATAGGAACGGTTCATTTGATTTTACGGACATCGTGATGTTTATAATTCGAGATAGTAAATTTGTATCGAAATATAGATTTAAGCGGCTTTTGGCATTTCGTGCCTCCAAAATGTAGATCTTAGCAGTTCAGTGGACGAGCAAAGACAATAAACCAGATTGGTGTCACCTGTTACTCAACTGAGGAGGGCCTAACTGCTGTTGTCAAGAAGGCTATGTGGTGTCAAGAGATGCCTACTCATAGATAAAGGGATTATTTAATCAACTTGTCTAAACTTAAGCATAATTATTTTATGAATCTTAAAAACAAACGAGCGTTTTTATGTATTTGTACATTTTGTTATCTCCAATGCTGCCATATCTACAACCATAATGGGTTATGGGTATTATTATTTTTGTGCTTTATCTATTTTTAATGGAATCAATTGTACAAGACATGTAGATGTAAGGTCCCCATTAAAGAGTTATGTAGTAAATGTATAATTTAATGTAGGATACTCATTAACCAATGAAAACACTGATTTAAAAAAAGGGAAAATGTGCAGACATGATGTACAAAATGTGTTCTAGTTGACAGGTTGTGCAGTGAATGTTCGTTCTCTTTCAGATATTCTGCAAAAAGTACTGCACAGATTATTACTTTATGCATAAATTTAAGCTGTTTGCATAAAAGTTCCTTAGATACTACTGAGTATCTTAAGTACACTGAGTGCTACACACTGTCGTCTGATCTTCACACACGCCTGTGTTACCAGTGCCCGAAATGGAAGGGAAAATAGTTACCTGTCCTGCATATTGTAAGAAATGACTGAATGTTTTGGGGGATAGAGATGGCTCTCCATATATATAAAGGAAAAAGGGGGGGGGGTATTTTTAAAATCCATTACCCTCAAATTATATTGGATAAGCGAATACTACTCCATGTTTGGGGGAAAGGGGGGGGGGGGCATGGCTACTTTGTGCTTGAAACAGTTTGAGATGGCATTTGACATGTCACGCCTGAAAAAATTGTCAGGTAAATAAAATAATACAAAACAAATAATAAAATAATTGTTATATTGATATAGCAATTGTAATAAAATATTATATTTGTTTTTTATACCTTCGTTATCCAATAATGTTCATTTTACCCCTTGTGGGGGAGGGGATATTTACCCTGATTTCTCAATCACAGCTGTAGAGGTCAAGGTGACCCTTATGTCAGGGTAAAAGATGCAGATGTAACAGCAACATTGTCAAACTATGACAACACATTCCGTTCTCCAAATTACATTTTGCTAAATTTATGGAAGTTTGAGAAAGAACACATAAGGAGACGAATGATTGTTACACACAGGGAAAACCTTTACAGGAGTGTTGGTAACTATACTCCCTCTAAGTTTCTTCTCATGTGAGCAAATATAAAGATGTCTGAGCAGTGAATATTTCTTTGTGAAGGTTACCACTACCTAAAGGTAAAATAAAAAGATCATTCGCTCTGTACTTTATGTGCGCGGGTGGTATATTTGTGAAAGATACCTTCTAATGTGCGCAACACTGCACTTGCACATGTAAGGAAATATTGGTTGGCATCATTGATTCTAAACAATGAGATGAAATAATTTTTGACATGATTTTCCAAGAATATCTTGATATACAATCACTATGCATCATGTGTCTTGGTGTGTGGTTTCTCAGATTTGGGCAAATTTTGTGGAAGAGAAAGAGATCAAAGTGGAGGAGGAGCCAGTCGAAAGAAAGATCAATTACAACAAGGTTATAGTCACAGAAGTCGCAGACAATCTGACATTCTTCGCACAAAATGTTGATAATGGTGAGTAATTATTGTCTAAAATTCAATGTAATGTTGATAATGGTGAATAATTTATGTCTAGAACATCTGTGATGTTAGTTGATAATAGTGTGTGTGTGATAATCTAAATGATTGGTAGAACATCTGTATTTTGTTAGTATTGGTTTATTTTTGGACTCATCATTATCAAGTGCCTTCTCTGCAATGGACCACCAATATTTTCTGTCTCTTTGGTGTTGAACTCTGCTAGACTGTAACCCATGTCCATCTCATATTACCCTCCCTTAGTATCTGCTTACCTCTTACTCACCTCCCCACAATTTAGGTTAGAACATTTGAATGCACATAAATCAGAGCTCTTACAAATTAATTTCAGTGATTTTTATTTATTTTATAGCTCAGGCGTGAGTGTTTCTTTAAAAGGTTAACCACATAATGTACTGTACCAGAATAGCACACATGTATTCTCATATGTCCATGATTTGTTGCAATACTTTCATAGGATAGCCAACTAATAATACAAATACTAACATTGTATTCAGATTATTCTTTTTCATTCTCAAACTCCCGCTAGACTCAAACTCCCGCTAGATCTCGTGTAGCAGGACAATGGTCCTACTAGATTTCCAGCAGGATGCAGTCCAGAAAATGGAAATGCGTTTTGCAACCGTTTTATTTGCGCCAATGGCCCGACACCTCTGTCTTCTGTGGTGGTATTCAGATAATTATGCTGGTTTTAGCAATTGTGCCATTTACAAGTTTATACAAATGTGTATGCTCATTGTGATGACAAACATGCAAACCTGACACAGGTAAATATACTCTGTGCCTGGAGACATCAACATCCAACGCTTTGTCTGAATGAGATTTGAATTTTGTATGTGGTTTGATCTATCTTTTACAGTGGTGTTAAGTCTAAGTTACTAAATTTTGGTACTAGGTGACTTGGACTTGAGTCCACTTAACATTTGGTTTGCACAACCTTTAACCCTCTATTAACCATTTGTTTTCCATGATCAAAATATATTTACTAAATATTACAAATATATTTGATTCAGGTATGCTTAATGTGTAAACAAAAAATTGCGTGTATTATTTCTTTGGGTGTAGTACCATTTCCTTATAATGTGCACTGTGGGGGTGAATGAAAGTTTAACAAAAAATTATATGCGTAAGTAAACTAAAGTAGTATCAATTTCTAAATATTTCACTTGTGCATATATTTTTGTTATTCAGTTTCAGTAATGGAAGAATTTAACATTTGAGAAATTACAATTTTTATAAAAATCAAATCTGATTATCTTTCTATTTTTGGACTCTTACTTTACGCATTATTCAAACTCATTCCAGTTCTCAGGAAGTTATGCATTGAATGAAATGTGTTGCATTATGATTTATATCATGGCTGCAATATGAGCATTTTTTAGCCAGAAACATTTAATTCATCAAGGCATTCATGCTGAAGTCAGTTATGTCAGGCCAAAAGACACAAACATTGCTGAAAATTATGACACAACCATTCCGTCCTCTGGACTACCTCCTGCCAATCTGCAGGAGTTTGAGAATTAATGCATGTCAAGAAATTGATGTTCACTCTGACCTCCTGCTGAAATACACGTCCTTACAACCTTCACTTTACAACATGCATAACAGATGGTTATTATAAACTCATTGTGATGAAAAACATGTAACCTTACACAGGTAAATATATTCTGTGTCTGGAGACATCAACATCCAACGCTTTGTCTGAATGAGATTTCATTTTCTTAATGGTTTTTATCTATTTTCTGCAGTACTGGAGTGTCTAAATCATTCGCTCTGCAACTAGGCAATTGTGGTATTTCAGTTGACTCCTCAGATATCTGGTTTGTAAAACTAAACTTCTTTTCTTGACCTAGGAAATGGGTATTTATCATGATCTGTATTCTGTAATCGTAGACTCATTGTGATGACAAATCTGTAATCGCAGACATGTATATATATTCTGGCTTTGCCTTTCTGCCCGAAACACCCAATTTATCAAGGTGTTGTTATCTTGGACTTCTTCTGGATCTTTAGCCATTTTTACTGGCAACTCTCTTTAATCACACCTTACAACATGCATAACAGGTGGTTATTATGGACTCATTGTGATGATAAACATGTAACCTGACACAGGTAAATATATCCTGTGTCTGGAGACATCAACATCCAACGCTTTGCCTGAATGAGATTTTTTAAGATGTTGAGAAATGAAACATTAGGCAATGAGTATATGTGATTTAAAATAAATATGACGGGTTGGTTTGTTAACACAACTGGCTTGACTTCACTTTAGGCAGATAATTGGGTGAAAAGACTCTTAAAGTGAAATGTGTTGCATTGTGATTTTCTTAAAGGTTTCAGCAGTGGCACCTTTTGGCCAGAAGCAATTTATAACGGCATTCTTGCTGAAGTCAGTTATGTCATGCTGAAAGACACAAATATTGCAGCAAAGCTGTAAACTATGACACAGAGCTTTCCATACTCTGGACTACCTCCTGCCAATCAACAGGAGTTTGAGAATGAACACATGTTAAGACATTGATGGTTCACTTTGACCTTCTGCTGGATCTATTACACTTCCTCACAACCTTCACTTTACAACATGCATAACAGGTGGTTATTATGGACTCATTGTGATGATAAACATGTAACCTGACACAGGTAAATATATTCTGTGTCTGGAGACATCAACATCCAACGCTTTGTCTGAATGAGATTTCATTTTCTTAATAGTTTTTATCTATTTTCTGCAGTACTGGAGTGTCTAAATCATTCGCTCTGCAACTAGACAATTGTGGTATTTCATTTGACTCCTTAGATATCTGGTTTGTACAGCTAAACTTCATTTCTTGACTCAAGAAATCGGGTTTATTTATCATGATCTGTATTCTGTAATCGTAGACTCATTGTGATGATAAACATGTAACCTGACACAGGTAAATATATTCTGTGTCTGGAGACATCAACATCCAACGCTTTGTCTGAATGAGATTTTTTAAGATGTTGAGAAATCAAACATTAGGCAATGAGTATATGTGATTTAAAATAAATATGACGGGTTGGTTCGTTAACATAACTGGCTTGACTTCACTGTAGGCAGATAATTGGGTGAAAAGTCTCTTTCAGCAGGTAGGAATGGTTACAATTACTGAAAGTTCCTATAATGCACTATTTGATCTCACTGTTTTCTACCACACTAAAAGTGTAGCTGTACTTGGGTTCTTCTTTATTAATTATTTTGGAACTGACAGTATTTTCTGTGATTAGTGCATATACAGTAATACTTTTAGATCAGCCTGATGGACCAGGATAAATGGATTGACATATCGGATGTGGGCTTCTGGCACTGATTTAAATTAACATGCTCTTTTTAAATCTATTTCTAATATTTGAATATCAACTTTTCACCTTGTTTGGTCTTGTGTATGGATTTTTGCATTGGAGAAATTACAGTTTTTATAAAAACGAATCTGATTTTTCTATTTGTGGACTCTTACTTTGTGCATTTTTGAAACTCCTTCTAGTTCACAGGAAGTTATCCATGGAATGAAATGTGTTGCATTGTCATTTATTTAATGGCTGCAGTATTGGCACCTTTTGGCCAGAAACAATTTACCAAGGCATTCATGCTGAAGTCAGTTATGTCAGACCGAAAGGCAGAAATATTGCAGAAAATCTGTAAACTATGACACAATGCATTCTGTCTTCTAGACTCCCTCCTGCCAATCTGCAGGAGTTTGAAAATGAACACATGTTAAGACGTTAGTGGTTCACTTTGACCTTCTGCTGGATCGGATCTATTACCCTTCCTCACAACCTTCACTTTACAACATGCATAACAGGTAGTTATTGTGGACTCATTGTGATGATAAACATGTAACCTGACACAGGTAAATATATTCTGTGTCTGGAGACATCAACATCCAACGCTTTGTCTGAATGAGATTTCATTTTCTTAATAGTTTTTATCTATTTTCTGCAGTACTGGAGTGTCTAAATCATTCGCTCTGCAACTAGGCAATTGTGGTATTTCAGTTGACTCCTCAGATATCTGGTTTGTAAAACTAAACTTCTCTTCTTGACCTAGGAAATGGGAATTTATCATGATCTGTATTCTGTAATCGTAGACTCATTGAGATGACAAACCTGTAATCTCAGACGTATATATATTCTATGTTTGCCTCTCTGCCCGAAACGTCCAATTTATCAAGGTGTTTATTGTTAGCTTGGCCTTCTTCTGGATCCTTTAGCCATTTTTACTGACATCTTTCTAAAATTACACCTTAAACATGCATAACAGGTGGTTATTATGGACTCATTGTGATGATAAACATGTAACCTGACACAGGTAAATATATTCTGTGTCTGGAGACATCAACATCCAACGCTTTGTCTGAATGAGATTTTTTAAGATGTTGAGAAATCAAACATTAGGCAATGAGTATATGTGATTTAAAATAAATATGACGGGTTGGTTCGTTAACATAACTGGCTTGACTTCACTGTAGGCAGATAATTGGGTGAAAAGTCTCTTTCAGCAGGTAGGAATGGTTACAATTACTGAAAGTTCCCATAGTACACTATTTGATCTCACTGTTTTCGACCACACTAAAAGTGTAGCTGTACTTGGGTTCTTCTTTATTAATTATTTTGGAACTGACAGTATTTTCTGTGCTCTGTGAGTAGTGCATGTACAGTAATACTTTTAGATCAGCCTGATGGACCAGGATAAATGGATTGACATATCGGATGTGGGCTTCTGGCACTGATTTAAATTAACATGCTCTTTTTAAATCTATTTCTAATATTTGAATATCAACTTTTCACCTTGTTTGGTCTTGTGTATGGATTTTTGCATTGGAGAAATTACAGTTTTTATAAAAACGAATCTGATTTTTCTATTTGTGGACTCTTACTTTGTGCATTTTTGAAACTCCTTCTAGTTCACAGGAAGTTATCCATGGAATGAAATGTGTTGCATTGTCATTTATTTAATGGCTGCAGTATTGGCACCTTTTGGCCAGAAACAATTTACCACGGCATTCATGCTGAAGTCAGTTATGTCAGACCGAAAGGCAGAAATATTGCAGAAAATCTGTAAACTATGACACAATGCATTCTGTCTTCTAGACTCCCTCCTGCCAATCTGCAGGAGTTTGAAAATGAACACATGTTAAGACGTTAGTGGTTCACTTTGACCTTCTGCTGGATCGGATCTATTACCCTTCCTCACAACCTTCACTTTACAACATGCATAACAGGTAGTTATTGTGGACTCATTGTGATGATAAACATGTAACCTGACACAGGTAAATATATTCTGTGTCTGGAGACATCAACATCCAACGCTTTGTCTGAATGAGATTTCATTTTCTTAATGGTTTTATCTATTTTCTGCAGTACTGGAGTGTCTAAATATTCGCTCTGCAACTAGGCAATTGTGGTATGTTAGTTGACTCCTCAGATATCTGGTTTGTAAAACTAAACTTCTTTTCTTGGCCTAGGAAATGGGTATTTATCATGATCTGTATTCTGTAATCGTAGACTCATTGAGATGACAAACCTGTAATCTCAGACAGGTATATATATTCTATGTTTGCCTCTCTGCCTGAAATGTCCAAATTATCAAGGTGTTTATTGTTAGCTTGGCCTTCTTCTGGATCCTTTAGCCATTTTTACTGACATCTTTCTAAAATCACACCTTACAACATGCATAACAGGTGGTTATTATGGACTCATTGTGATGATAAACATGTAACCTGTCACAGGTAAATATATTCTGTGTCTGGAGACATCAACATCCAACGCTTTGTCTGAATGAGATTTTTTAAGATATTGAGAAATGAAACATTAGGCAATGAGTATATGTGATTTAAAATAAATATGACGGGTTGGTTTGTTAACACAACTGGCTTGACTTCACTTTAGGCAGATAATTGGGTGAAAAGACTCTTAAAGTGAAATGTGTTGCATTGTGATTTTCTTAAAGGTTTCAGCAGTGGCACCTTTTGGCCAGAAGCAATTTATAACGGCATTCTTGCTGAAGTCAGTTATGTCATGCTGAAAGACACAAATATTGCAGCAAAGCTGTAAACTATGACACAGAGCTTTCCATACTCTGGACTACCTCCTGCCAATCAACAGGAGTTTGAGAATGAACACATGTTAAGACATTGATGGTTCACTTTGACCTTCTGCTGGATCTATTACACTTCCTCACAACCTTCACTTTACAACATGCATAACAGGTGGTTATTATGGATTCATTGTGATGATAAACATGTAACCTGACACAGGTAAATATATTCTGTGTCTGGAGACATCAACATCCAACGCTTTGTCTGAATGAGATTTCATTTTCTTAATAGTTTTTATCTATTTTCTGCAGTACTGGAGTGTCTAAATCATTCGCTCTGCAACTAGACAATTGTGGTATTTCATTTGACTCCTTAGATATCTGGTTTGTACAGCTAAACTTCATTTCTTGACTCAAGAAATCAGGGTTTATTTATCATGATCTGTATTCTGTAATCGTAGACTCATTGTGATGATAAACATGTAACCTGACACAGGTAAATATATTCTGTGTCTGGAGACATCAACATCCAACGCTTTGTCTGAATGAGATTTTTTAAGATGTTGAGAAATCAAACATTAGGCAATGAGTATATGTGATTTAAAATAAATATGACGGGTTGGTTCGTTAACATAACTGGCTTGACTTCACTGTAGGCAGATAATTGGGTGAAAAGTCTCTTTCAGCAGGTAGGAATGGTTACAATTACTGAAAGTTCCTATAATGCACTATTTGATCTCACTGTTTTCTACCACACTAAAAGTGTAGCTGTACTTGGGTTCTTCTTTATTAATTATTTTGGAACTGACAGTATTTTCTGTGAGTAGTGCATATACAGTAATACTTTTAGATCAGCCTGATGGACCAGGATAAATGGATTGACATATCGGATGTGGGCTTCTGGCACTGATTTAAATTAACATGCTCTTTTTAAATCTATTTCTAATATTTGAATATCAACTTTTCACCTTGTTTGGTCTTGTGTATGGATTTTTGCATTGGAGAAATTACAGTTTTTATAAAAACGAATCTGATTTTTCTATTTGTGGACTCTTACTTTGTGCATTTTTGAAACTCCTTCTAGTTCACAGGAAGTTATCCATGGAATGAAATGTGTTGCATTGTCATTTATTTAATGGCTGCAGTATTGGCACCTTTTGGCCAGAAACAATTTACCAAGGCATTCATGCTGAAGTCAGTTATGTCAGACCGAAAGGCAGAAATATTGCAGAAAATCTGTAAACTATGACACAATGCATTCTGTCTTCTAGACTCCCTCCTGCCAATCTGCAGGAGTTTGAAAATGAACACATGTTAAGACGTTAGTGGTTCACTTTGACCTTCTGCTGGATCGGATCTATTACCCTTCCTCACAACCTTCACTTTACAACATGCATAACAGGTAGTTATTGTGGACTCATTGTGATGATAAACATGTAACCTGACACAGGTAAATATATTCTGTGTCTGGAGACATCAACATCCAACGCTTTGTCTGAATGAGATTTCATTTTCTTAATAGTTTTTATCTATTTTCTGCAGTACTGGAGTGTCTAAATCATTCGCTCTGCAACTAGGCAATTGTGGTATTTCAGTTGACTCCTCAGATATCTGGTTTGTAAAACTAAACTTCTCTTCTTGACCTAGGAAATGGGAATTTATCATGATCTGTATTCTGTAATCGTAGACTCATTGAGATGACAAACCTGTAATCTCAGACGTATATATATTCTATGTTTGCCTCTCTGCCCGAAACGTCCAATTTATCAAGGTGTTTATTGTTAGCTTGGCCTTCTTCTGGATCCTTTAGCCATTTTTACTGACATCTTTCTAAAATTACACCTTAAACATGCATAACAGGTGGTTATTATGGACTCATTGTGATGATAAACATGTAACCTGACACAGGTAAATATATTCTGTGTCTGGAGACATCAACATCCAACGCTTTGTCTGAATGAGATTTTTTAAGATGTTGAGAAATCAAACATTAGGCAATGAGTATATGTGATTTAAAATAAATATGACGGGTTGGTTCGTTAACATAACTGGCTTGACTTCACTGTAGGCAGATAATTGGGTGAAAAGTCTCTTTCAGCAGGTAGGAATGGTTACAATTACTGAAAGTTCCCATAGTACACTATTTGATCTCACTGTTTTCGACCACACTAAAAGTGTAGCTGTACTTGGGTTCTTCTTTATTAATTATTTTGGAACTGACAGTATTTTCTGTGCTCTGTGAGTAGTGCATGTACAGTAATACTTTTAGATCAGCCTGATGGACCAGGATAAATGGATTGACATATCGGATGTGGGCTTCTGGCACTGATTTAAATTAACATGCTCTTTTTAAATCTATTTCTAATATTTGAATATCAACTTTTCACCTTGTTTGGTCTTGTGTATGGATTTTTGCATTGGAGAAATTACAGTTTTTATAAAAACGAATCTGATTTTTCTATTTGTGGACTCTTACTTTGTGCATTTTTGAAACTCCTTCTAGTTCACAGGAAGTTATCCATGGAATGAAATGTGTTGCATTGTCATTTATTTAATGGCTGCAGTATTGGCACCTTTTGGCCAGAAACAATTTACCACGGCATTCATGCTGAAGTCAGTTATGTCAGACCGAAAGGCAGAAATATTGCAGAAAATCTGTAAACTATGACACAATGCATTCTGTCTTCTAGACTCCCTCCTGCCAATCTGCAGGAGTTTGAAAATGAACACATGTTAAGACGTTAGTGGTTCACTTTGACCTTCTGCTGGATCGGATCTATTACCCTTCCTCACAACCTTCACTTTACAACATGCATAACAGGTAGTTATTGTGGACTCATTGTGATGATAAACATGTAACCTGACACAGGTAAATATATTCTGTGTCTGGAGACATCAACATCCAACGCTTTGTCTGAATGAGATTTCATTTTCTTAATGGTTTTATCTATTTTCTGCAGTACTGGAGTGTCTAAATATTCGCTCTGCAACTAGGCAATTGTGGTATGTTAGTTGACTCCTCAGATATCTGGTTTGTAAAACTAAACTTCTTTTCTTGGCCTAGGAAATGGGTATTTATCATGATCTGTATTCTGTAATCGTAGACTCATTGAGATGACAAACCTGTAATCTCAGACAGGTATATATATTCTATGTTTGCCTCTCTGCCTGAAATGTCCAAATTATCAAGGTGTTTATTGTTAGCTTGGCCTTCTTCTGGATCCTTTAGCCATTTTTACTGACATCTTTCTAAAATCACACCTTACAACATGCATAACAGGTGGTTATTATGGACTCATTGTGATGATAAACATGTAACCTGTCACAGGTAAATATATTCTGTGTCTGGAGACATCAACATCCAACGCTTTGTCTGAATGAGATTTTTTAAGATATTGAGAAATGAAACATTAGGCAATGAGTATATGTGATTTAAAATAAATATGACGGGTTGGTTTGTTAACACAACTGGCTTGACTTCACTTTAGGCAGATAATTGGGTGAAAAGACTCTTAAAGTGAAATGTGTTGCATTGTGATTTTCTTAAAGGTTTCAGCAGTGGCACCTTTTGGCCAGAAGCAATTTATAACGGCATTCTTGCTGAA
Source organism: Meghimatium bilineatum (assembly GCA_034231615.1). Taxonomy (NCBI): domain Eukaryota; kingdom Metazoa; phylum Mollusca; class Gastropoda; order Stylommatophora; family Philomycidae; genus Meghimatium; species Meghimatium bilineatum. Next base: position 29,960,155 of record CM067319.1, read on the forward strand.
GTCAGTTATGTCATGCTGAAAGACACAAATATTGCAGCAAAGCTGTAAACTATGACACAGAGCTTTCCATACTCTGGACTACCTCCTGCCAATCAACAGGAGTTTGAGAATGAACACATGTTAAGACATTGATGGTTCACTTTGACCTTCTGCTGGATCTATTACACTTCCTCACAACCTTCACTTTACAACATGCATAACAGGTGGTTATTATGGATTCATTGTGATGATAAACATGTAACCTGACACAGGTAAATATATTCTGTGTCTGGAGACATCAACATCCAACGCTTTGTCTGAATGAGATTTCATTTTCTTAATAGTTTTTATCTATTTTCTGCAGTACTGGAGTGTCTAAATCATTCGCTCTGCAACTAGACAATTGTGGTATTTCATTTGACTCCTTAGATATCTGGTTTGTACAGCTAAACTTCATTTCTTGACTCAAGAAATCAGGGTTTATTTATCATGATCTGTATTCTGTAATCGTAGACTCATTGTGATGATAAACATGTAACCTGACACAGGTAAATATATTCTGTGTCTGGAGACATCAACATCCAACGCTTTGTCTGAATGAGATTTTTTAAGATGTTGAGAAATCAAACATTAGGCAATGAGTATATGTGATTTAAAATAAATATGACGGGTTGGTTCGTTAACATAACTGGCTTGACTTCACTGTAGGCAGATAATTGGGTGAAAAGTCTCTTTCAGCAGGTAGGAATGGTTACAATTACTGAAAGTTCCTATAATGCACTATTTGATCTCACTGTTTTCTACCACACTAAAAGTGTAGCTGTACTTGGGTTCTTCTTTATTAATTATTTTGGAACTGACAGTATTTTCTGTGAGTAGTGCATATACAGTAATACTTTTAGATCAGCCTGATGGACCAGGATAAATGGATTGACATATCGGATGTGGGCTTCTGGCACTGATTTAAATTAACATGCTCTTTTTAAATCTATTTCTAATATTTGAATATCAACTTTTCACCTTGTTTGGTCTTGTGTATGGATTTTTGCATTGGAGAAATTACAGTTTTTATAAAAACGAATCTGATTTTTCTATTTGTGGACTCTTACTTTGTGCATTTTTGAAACTCCTTCTAGTTCACAGGAAGTTATCCATGGAATGAAATGTGTTGCATTGTCATTTATTTAATGGCTGCAGTATTGGCACCTTTTGGCCAGAAACAATTTACCAAGGCATTCATGCTGAAGTCAGTTATGTCAGACCGAAAGGCAGAAATATTGCAGAAAATCTGTAAACTATGACACAATGCATTCTGTCTTCTAGACTCCCTCCTGCCAATCTGCAGGAGTTTGAAAATGAACACATGTTAAGACGTTAGTGGTTCACTTTGACCTTCTGCTGGATCGGATCTATTACCCTTCCTCACAACCTTCACTTTACAACATGCATAACAGGTAGTTATTGTGGACTCATTGTGATGATAAACATGTAACCTGACACAGGTAAATATATTCTGTGTCTGGAGACATCAACATCCAACGCTTTGTCTGAATGAGATTTCATTTTCTTAATAGTTTTTATCTATTTTCTGCAGTACTGGAGTGTCTAAATCATTCGCTCTGCAACTAGGCAATTGTGGTATTTCAGTTGACTCCTCAGATATCTGGTTTGTAAAACTAAACTTCTCTTCTTGACCTAGGAAATGGGAATTTATCATGATCTGTATTCTGTAATCGTAGACTCATTGAGATGACAAACCTGTAATCTCAGACGTATATATATTCTATGTTTGCCTCTCTGCCTGAAATGTCCAAATTATCAAGGTGTTTATTGTTAGCTTGGCCTTCTTCTGGATCCTTTAGCCATTTTTACTGACATCTTTCTAAAATCACACCTTACAACATGCATAACAGGTGGTTATTATGGACTCATTGTGATGATAAACATGTAACCTGTCACAGGTAAATATATTCTGTGTCTGGAGACATCAGCATCCAACGCTTTGTCTGAATGAGATTTCATTTTCTTAATGGTTTTTAACTGTTTCTGGTGTACTGGAGTGTCTAAATCATTCGCTCTGCAACTAGACAATTGTGGTATTTCATTTGACTCCTTAGATATCTGGTTTGTACAGCTAAACTTCATTTCTTGACTCAAGAAATCAGGGTTTATTTATCATGATCTGTATTCTGTAATCGTAGACTCATTGTGATGATAAACATGTAACCTGACACAGGTAAATATATTCTGTGTCTGGAGACAACATCCAACGCTTTGTCTGAATGAGATTTTTTAAGATGTTGAGAAATCAAACATTAGGCAATTATTTAATGTGATTTAAAATAAATATGACGGGTTGGTCCGTTAACATAACTGGCTTGACTTCACAGTAGGCAGATAATTGGGTGAAAAGTCTCTTTCAGCAGGTAGGAATGCTTATGTTTACTGAAAGTTCCCATAGTGATCTCACTGTTTTCTGCCAAGCTAAAAGTGTAGCTGTACTTGGGATCTCCACTGTGTAGTGATGTTCGCCATCTTCTAAAGAAGACATAGTTTTGAATTTGGCTTGTGACATCTTGTTTACAATGTGAAAACTTTTGGTAAACCGTGTGGATTTTTGAATTACAGAGGTGTTACTATGAGAGTAGTAGTACTCTGCACACAGCATGCTACGCCATTGAGAGGTACAGAATATATAACTGGAACCCATGTGGAAAGAGGAGAGTTCGTAAACTGATGAATGCCTGGAGAAAAACAGTCAAGGAAGAGACCAAATCAACTGGAATTTTGCTAGACAAAATCTTGTGATCACACATGATGAGGACAGCTTGGTACAGTTATTGTCGAAGAGTAACAGTTGCTTGCAGTCCTATGTTCCACAGGGAACTTAAAGGAAATAGATTCAATTCACTGATCATGTCGGGGTGCAAAGGGAACGCATTGCTCTAGGCGGACCCAGGGTTAGCAGATAACCATGATCCCAAATGTACCTCCACGCGGTGTACTCTGGAAACAGAAACACAGCAGCTCGAGCTGATTCTGGCCAAATCATTTGGGGATCGTGTTCGAGAATGTGGAGGTAGCAGATGGAAAGAGATTTGACTGCACAAGAGACAGACAATAGAGGGCAGCGCGAACTGCAAATAGAAAATGAAATGTCCCTAGGAAAGGGGAACTACGAGCTTCTAGTTTCCTGTGTCCCTTACAGGCAGAGACCCAGACCCATTCATTGTCGTTTGGTAAAGCAAGAAAACCTAATCCATCTCTAATGTCGAGCCTTCCTAAACCGGAAATATGCTCGCGAAGAGAAAGGGTTCTGTATCCGACGGGCTTAGGCAAAAAAGGGACAACGATGGTAGTCCTGGCCTAACTCTACTGTCAAGGTTTCCTATACCGGAAGCGCACTTGCAGAGAGAAAGGGTTCCGTACCTGATGGGCTCAGGCACAAAAGGGACAACGATTTAGCCCTGGCCCAACTCTACTGTCAGGTTTTCCTACACCGGAAATACACTTGAAGAGAGATATGGTTCAGTACCTGATGGGCTCAGGTGCTATTGGGACAAGGACGCTCAGATCGAGAACGCCTTGCTCTCAAACGCGTGGTGTGGGACTCAAACTTGGACAAGGGGTACACTATGTCTGTGAATGACACCTCGGCTAAGAGGGCAAAAGAGCCAGGGTCCAACTCCTGTTGAGTTCTTCCCCTTAAGGAACCAGGCTCACGGATGAGAAACGGTTCAGTACCCAATGTGCACAGGCACAGCACGTCCAATTACACGAGGCAAGTTCACAGACAGTGGAACACCTCGTGCGAGTCAGACGAGAGCAAAAATCGTCTGGGCGAAGAGTCGCCACTGCGCGTGCCTGGAGACAGATATAGAGGCTGTCACAGGCTAAGGGTAACCCACCCGAATTGTCAAGGCATGCCGAAATCGGATGTGCTAGGCCTACAAGGCGCATAACGGTGGCACAACGTAATCACGCTCCCGGCGGAAATCGCACGGATATCCGTGATGGTTACAATGAAGCGAACACAAAACAAACAAACAACATGACTCGCTAAATTTATATAAGGAACAGTCGAGAGGGGAAGAAGATAAAATCCTGTATTATTTATCATCAAAGAATGGTCTTTGCATGATTTTTCTACACTTCTTCAAATGACTGAGAACATCTGTTTGGGGACATTTTGTGCTGATGTATCCAATGTGTCATCCCACGACCCTGGCGGCTTATGGATCATATTATTTTTATTAATCTTTTTAGCTGTGAGCAGGTAGCTTTTGACACATGATGATGATGAGGAAGTAATCATTTTAGCTTTGAGCGGGTAACTTTTGGCACATGGTGATATAATCCTTTTAGCTATGAGCATCATCCAGTTTTTAAAAAAACACCAGATTTTAGTAATATCCTGTGCATATATTGTAATGCTCTTTACAAATAGTGTTTTAATTTTCTACTTGACAGGGGCAATATTAGAAAAGCTTATGGATGATTTGCGACAAGAGATGGAATCAAACCCTCCCTTGCCTGGTGCTTACACTGCTCGGAAGGGTGAGATATGCACTGCTCGTTTCTCACAAGACAACCAGTGGTATCGAGCGAAGATAGAAAAAGTTGAAGGCAGTACTGTAACAGTTTTCTTTATTGATTATGGAAATGTGAGTTTTCATTGTTTCACACAATTCTTTTGTACAAGTCACTGCCACGGACGACACAGGACATACGTGAATATGATTTTTTAATGGGGAATTTCTCAGGGCATTCAGTGTTACCATCATTGAATGTGACAGAAGCTAGTTCTCTTCAGCCTGCTTGTGGTTGGAGCATGGTGTATGTGATTTGCGCACGAAATAACGTGAAAAGTGATATTGAGGTTCATTTGTTTGATAGGCCTAGTATTTCGGACAATAAGGAGGGAATTCTGCATGGTATGCCTACTGAGTCACTATGTATGTATGCATGAGAATAGTTCTGTGACATCAGCCATGACAGTACTCCATCACAGCTTTTATCTCCATCATAAAAGTGCTTGTGGTTGTAGTAAATCCCAGAGCAATTCCTGTTTTATGTTCTAATTATTTTCTGGTGAACCTCTGTATGCATCTCCCAAGACCATTTCTCTTCTAGCTTCCTTTTAGTTCTTTACATTAACTCCTCGTTATTGACAACATTCAAATTAAAGATGCTTGTATTAGCTCAATGTGTAGTTGAAACTAGTTTCACACAGCTGGTTAATAAAGAAATCCTTTTGTAACAAATTTTCCTATTTAACACCTTTTGAAAACCCCAATAATTTTTATTATTGTTTATACTGTGTGTTTCTAACAAACTGTCATCGTAAAACATCCATTGTTTATGTAATAGATTCATAGTTAAAATGAAATTGAAACCACCTAAAGATGTTTTACCTAAGAATACATCACAGGCGTTATTAGAAAAAGGTGTTGGGCATACATTGGTCACGCACTCAGAATGAATGAAGACAGAATACCACGTCAAGTCTTTACATGGTCACTGAGTGGCAAGAGAGAAAGGGGAAGACCAAAATCATCAATGAAAAGAGCTATCAAAAAAGAAATCACAACAGTTGGTATGAAAACGAATGATCTGAAACAACTGGCTGTTGATCGACAAGCATGGAGAACTATGACACCTGCCCTATGTGTCAAGCTTGGCACAAGAGGAAAATGATTTCTTCTTTCGTTCACTTGAAACATGTCTATATTTGTAGTTCTGTCTCCTTAATAAAACTCATTATTGTCTTTTGTAGTTCATACAATGACCCATAGAGCTTTGATTCCAATGTTGTTTCCTCTGGACAATATGTTTGCCTCAGTGTTTCATGCTCAGAACACTCTTGAAGTATATGTTTGGAACTCTGTGCTGCATGTACACATGGCCATGTTGCCAATCTTGAACTTTGTGTACATGTGTCTGTGGGGGCGGTTGTGTCCTGTTCTGAGGCATATAATTACAACTTGTTCTAATCTGTTGCATAATGTGATAGTCATCTTGTGTTGGTGTTTGTGGCTTTCTTATTGACTTGATTGTCTGTTTTTTGTGTGATGGTAGTGATTGGTATATCAAGTTGGTCATCGGCAGCACCTTCCTTAGCCAGTTGGTCTGCTTTTTTTATTTCCTGGTATTCCACAATCCAATGCATGGTTACCCTATACTGGTAAGACAATTCGCGAAGTACTTTTTTTCAAGTCTGTTAGTTTTCCAGACTAGAGAGCTTGACGAACTGACCTTGCATCTGTCAGGAATACCACTGGCTGTGGGCCAAGGTTGGAGTTCAGCAGTTTTTCAGTTGCCACTAATTGCCTGAATTTCTGCATCATAATTATTGCAGAATTAATTTCCCTGTTGGCGTTCTGATCGTAACTCCGGGCCTGTGTGGATATTCTATATATGCACCTCCATTCCTCACTGCATTCTGTGATGACCCATCTGTGTATACTCTGAACCATATATCATGTGGATATTCCTCATCCAGGAAACTGAGGGTGACTGTCCTTTGCTGCACACTGTAGGAAAATGATGATACTGTGAATGGTGAATTTTTATTACATAAATATTTTGTCAGTCCGGACCAAGTAGTTATAGTGGGATGTAACAGTATGTGATCAATACAAACTACCAGTCGAAGTAGTGCACCTTTGTTTGAAGATACATTTTCTTTGATTGTCATATTTCCCAATGCGTCATCATTGTGATATTTTTTATTTGTTCACATCCTTACCTGCCACTTCCTCCCCTTCTTCCTGCTAACGTAAGGTGTATATATCTACCACATCTACTACTACTATATCTACTTCTGTAGGACTATTCAAAGTATCCATTCAGAATTTCTAGGCATAGTACCAGTATTTTAAAAGAGGTTAACACAATAAGAAAGTCAAGGTTGTTTTGACCATATAAATAGACAATAACAGCATGGAAAAACTAGTGGCACAGCGCATGGCTTATGGTGACATGAGGAAAGTTCATAGAAATGACGATGGACAAGACATTTCGTATTGTATAAACATGTTCTAAGCTGCACAGTATGTCGACAGGAAGCACTGTTGACAAGTGAAACAGCGTAAGCTTGATGATTTGAGTATTCAACAAGATGCCATTTCAGTTTCAAAGTTTATCCTAAAGTTGGTGGTGGAAGAAACTATATTTGGTTGATAACACCAAGGAATGGTCTGGGAGTGATTTGTTTACACTCGACCATGTATCTATGATAGGGATGTTGGAGAGTGTTTGTTGTGCAGAAAGTTTTAATGTTGCCCCACTATTATCCTAATAAGTCATGGGTTCTATTATTAATTATTATTGTTGAAATCTTCATGTCTACACTTTCCTGATCACAATTACAGAGCGTACTTATCTCCTGTAATGCTGTTTGCGAATTTTTGAGACAATAACAATGTCCTGAAAAAAAATTCTGAGATCAAAATCACAACATACCAGGTAGATCTTTGATGAATTTGTTAATATGTCATAATGAATATTTGCATTGTCTGAATAATTTTAGCCCCAGAGTTAAAGAATAAAATTACAATGCTGGATAATACTTTCACCATATTGACTACACTCACCTGTAAAAAATTCAGAATTATTCAGCTTTTCACACACATCAGTATGCTATATTTTATTACAGCACAGCCATATTGGAATTATGTGAAATCCCAAATGAGTTAATTTTAGTAACCATAATTATCGCTACTATTGCTATGTTTCTGAAATATCATTATGGTTTTGACTGTCATTGTTTTTCACTAGGAGTATATAATGGACATGTTGACTCGTTAAACTTTGGCAGAAAAATGTTCAGAAGCTCTCAGTGAAATTGAGAAAAATAAATGCTGTTCTATCGTTGAAGGTTTAAATTGGTTTTATGGTTTAGATATGTCAGCTCTAGGACTGGTCAAGTCCACATGGATCTAGAGATCACAACGATTAGCACCATAAGTACTATTTGACTTATTGCGTATTTGCTGTGTTAGGAAATGAATTATTTTGTATCTGTTTTGCATGCTGAAGTTGGGTGTGTCAGGCCAAAAGGCACATATATCACAGCAACCATGACACCATATCTGTAAACCATGACACAACTCAGTCTTTTCTCCGGACTACTTCCTGCTAATCTGCAGAAATTTGAGAATGAACGCAGAAGTGTCCGTTTTGGTGGAAAATGAATGATTGTGTATTTGTTTTGAAATGAATGATTGAAACTTAATCTTATGTTTTTCTATTCCAGAGAGAGAAGACACCTGTGTCTGGTTTGGCTGCATTACCTGGAAACTTCCGTGGACTTCCTCCTCAGGCAACAGAATATGCTCTGGCTTGTGTTGCAGTGCCCACTGATGTGAGTGACCAAACAAAAACTTCAGTTTAAAACATAAAAACTTAATCATTAGAACCTGAATTTTTGGACTATGTATAAACAAACGATTGATATCCCGATGGACCAAAACTAAGGGATTATGATAAAGCAAAACAGTACTCATGTCAATCGAATCAATCATTAATTACAAACATTGGTGACGCCACATTGTATTGTCGAAAAGGGTTCTCTCAAAATGGCATACATTTGTAGATAAATATTTTGTGATTGTTAATTGTTGCCAAACAGTAATGTAATATCAATGCATACTTGAGTTTGATGTTATATTGAGCCAATCCTTCTTTATAGAGCACAGCATGGACAGTAAACGAAAGTGTCCTAGATAAGCTGGAGGCAACTGAGGTGTGGTATTTAAGAAGAATGATGAAAATTCCATGTTCTCATAGATGCCGGAGTAAAATGACAAATTATAGCGAAAATTAAAAAACAGTCAAGATTTTTAGTTCATGTGATGAGAGAAGTACAAATTGAACATTTAGTAACCACCAGAAAGATCAAGGGGAGACGAGACAGGGAAAGACAGATAATTTTCTAGATGGGTTGTCACTGAGGCACAAAAGGAAGTCACGAACTGAACTTATTAACATGAGACAGAGCGTTGTGGAGAAGCATGATTGCCATTGCCTCTGGGAATGGCACTTGATTGATTGATACAGAAATAATGTGAAAATCATGAACACTTCTGTGTATACAGTTAAATACAGAACAAACCTGAACTTATGCTAAATGATTGAGAGAATGATGACTTAGATTTAAAAGGTTAATATTCTAAATTATGACAGAAATTAAATCAGACGATCATTTTAATGTTGAAATATTAATTAGTTAGGCCCATGAATTAGTTAGGCTAATGATCAAAAGATGATGTATCATGTGGGATTGGATCATGTTGCACTCTGAGAGACTACATAGTGGTGTGTCGTACTCATCATGTGACATTCTTTCCAGAACGTAGTCTTCTTTATGGACCTTCTGAACAACTCGCGGTCTTGGGCGAGTTGACCTGCTTCCTCCAGGGACATGTTTAAACAGTCAGATATATCATTTGTCCATTGCCTTCTTGGGCTGCCTCTTTGTTTACTCTGCCTTCTACTACTAGTCTTTCCATGCTATGTCTCTTTAGATGACCAAAAAAGTTCAGCTTTTTTGTTATGATGTTATTTAGGAGCCAGCCCTCTTGGACTTTAATGAATGTAATACTTCTTTGTCTTTTATCCTGTCCATGGTATAGGCAAAATTATTCTCTAGCATCTCAATTCGAAGGCAGCAATTTCGGCAACAAACAGGCAAAATAAAGTTGAGAATCACCAAGTCACTTTTTCAACATGTTTATGTTGAAAACATTTCAATATATTGTCCCTATCTTAACAAGTATTCCAATACTGTTTATTTTATTAACATTATTTGTCCAGCGGGTATGGTACAATGTATGCCTGTGGTGGTTTAAGTGTCAAGTTTGAAATACGCCCCATGCAAATATGCATCCTGATCATTAGGAGAGCAATGGGAAACTACTGGATGTAAATTCTGCCAAGAAAATCACTGCAGCAAACAAATGCTGGGTTGATAGTTATGTCCTATATAGGATATGCTACCAATTTATACAATCTTTTATTTGTCCATCTCGCTAAAATTTGAGTTAAGAAATATGTTTGTCTCTTGGGAAACAGGAAGAAGCTAAACAAGATGCAGTTGATGCCCTCTTCAATGACATCCTCAACAAGACATTACTTCTAAACGTTGAGTACCGTGGTGGTAGTGGTTCACCAGACTTTGTCTCACTCAAACATGCAGACACAGAAGATGATGTTGCCACCGGGCTTGTGACCGAAGGTTACCTAACAGTGGAGGTTCGCAAGGAGAAACGTTTGGCTAAACTGGTGTCTGATTATCAGAAAGCACAGGAGGAAGCTAAGCGACTACGGGTAAGCATTTCTTGTAACATACCTTCATTTATCAGCGTCTAATCACCATTGGATAACACTTTGTGGACAATATTTGAAATCATTAGTTTGCTCAGTGTTGTGTATTCATTCATTTTCCTTTTGCGCTGAAGTTAACGTAGAGGTCAGATCTCTCCAATTCTGTCTGTTCAAAGCTATTCTGTGCAGTTCTTGAATAGTATGAATATTGGTTGTTTTACTTTCTCTAAGTATTGTTCTTCTGAGTGTTTCTTTTGGTCTACCCTTGCTCTTTTGCCTGTAGGTATCCATTCAAGAGATTGGTGGTGTATTCTGTTGGTGTCTGCGCGTAGGACATGCCCGATGTAGTGTTGTGTATGGCTGTATCAATTTTCAGAAAAACATATTTTGGAAACCTGTTTCACCAGATATCTAGGGTTTTCTTTATGTGAACTAGGCCTATTATGTTTGGAGTAGTTAACAATTACAGAATGTTGTCATGCTGTGTAAGGGAGACTGCTTTGCAGCATTCATTTATTAGCAAACAAATTGGCACAAGTAAATGAAGCCAACATGAAACCGGTGCTCATTTTTTTCTCTTGCATGTCACATGACAAGTGAACTTGTCTTATGTGACATGCACAAAGATATTATCACAGATCAGTACCTCTTCTATTTATTTGTTAATTGGACTTTGAATCATAAAAATTGATTGCAAATTGTATTATATATTAATTTTCTTGCACAATCACTTCTGATTTTACGGAAGAATTCTCTTTGGCTTGGTAATGATGCCCGGAGTTTTTCCTGATCAGCCGGGATTGAAAGGATTAAATGTTTTAAAAACAAGAAACCTTTAAATAAAATTTTAAGAGCCTTTAACTTCTGTTACATACATATTTTGTCAGCCTGGACCAAGTTGTTTCAACGGGGTTCAGTTCTATCACATATCCTGGACCTACTTATACAAAATCTAATATGAAATATGGGCAATCAGTAGTTCAGGATCGACATATCATTTTAGGATGGTTGCACAGGTGGGTTGCTTAGTGAATGGCGAGCTGATGGGGGTCCTGGATGTGTTACGCGAAGATTGCCGAATCCAGCAGCCGCCATTGCGATATTAACAGAATTTTATTTATTTAAAAAAAATTTAAGATCACTGCAACTATTGTGTATCTAGGGCTAAAAAGATAGTAAACGACTAACTAAAAATGTAGGACCAGCGCAGATTTTTAAAAAACTTCTAGCTGGTTAGGTAGGTCCGTGCAGGATGTGTAATCATACCTGGGACTCCGCTGTATATGTAATACATGAATGAAAAAGTGCAGTAAAACTATAGTGCATAATGCGAAAGGAATAAGTTTGTTGTGGTAAACTTTGGAATCCCTGTCTTGCAAACATGAGTACATTTTATATACTGAAGCACATTAAAATGCACCACTCATATATACTTTTGCCGAGAATCTGGGGGGAAAAATGTGAGAAAATTTTTTTTTCCTTGTCATGAGGTAGATAGTGAATGGCTACCAGAATTAAAAGTGCATACATCAACCTGTGGCTATGTGTACAGGCTACATGAAAATTACACCTGCAACATGATTCCCAGCAGCTATGACCTTGAAAATGGATTGGCGTTGTCGAAGTACACTTGCTATAAAAAGGCCATTGAAATAAAACACCCAGTACATGTGCTTGAAATGCCTTGCCTATCTGAAAACAACTGCCTACGAGCCATTGGTATGTTAGATACTGGATGAACTCACAGGCCATTGCCAGGAGGATGAATTGTTACCACAGCAATAATGCACGCCTCAATGAACATTACGGAACCACTGGCCCGGGATAGACTTCGGAGTGGCCAACCACGAGTTACTGCCCCTGCACAAGATTGTAATATTCCACGAGTCAGTGGAATGCTGTTCTATTTACAAACGGGAGCAGATTAAATCTCTCCTTTGCTGATGGACGTATATGGTTTTGGTGACGGTGTTGAGCGCTTTGCAGATTGCTGTGTTCGTCAGCACAACCGATTTGGATATGACAGTATTCAGTTTGCACAATCGCTTGCTTCTGTACGTCTTCCGTGGTAACATGTTCATCCTCATAATGTTTACCTCCCACTTGTGTCTCTGCCTACCTCTTGATCGCTGTCCCTGGACTTTACTCAAATCTTGTCAAATCTTGAACAATGTATGTCTTTTAATATATCCAAAATACTTTATTTTAATTTCTTTTAATAGTTCTTTTTCCATACAAAGTGTTAGAATATCTCTGTGTGCTTTCCTCTCTTTCCAAGAAAGAGATCCACATCTCAGATGCACCAATTCTGTCTTCTAGTTGTTACTTCATTATCCATGTTTCTCAGCCATACATTAATGTTGAATAGATTAACGTTTTATAATTCTCATTTTTATTTTGTAATTTATTTAATTTTAATATTTTCCTCATGTCATTAAAAGTACATTTAGCCATTCCTCATTTTTTCTTTTAGCCTTTATTTCACATCTGCAATCATTTGTGATTATGTATCCAAGAAACAGGTAAAATGAAAACAAAAGGAGTATGATAAAAGAAAACAATAAGGAAAAAAGTTTTTTTTATCTTAAGGTGAACATGTCTGCTTACTTCTATCTCATCTTTATCTTCAAGTTTTGCTCCTCTCTTCCTATCATACTGTGTGTCTCATTGTATAATATTCATTTTTTGGGGGTCCTGATGACCTTTTTTGTCAAAACATTGTATGTTTTTGTGTGTACTTTAATATTGGCAACAGTGATACCTATTTCCATTAATTTAATGACTTGCTTGAAATTAATTTTAAATGAATTAAGTTATAATTATTAATCATATCTGGCAACTAAATTTTTTTCTTTCAGAAAAACCTGTGGCGTTACGGTGACTTCCGAGAAGATGATGCCCGTGAGTTTGGCTACACCCGCTAATGATAGCAACTGCTGCGCTAACATGAGTTCACTATAGTTTTTATAACAGCTCACATCTTCTACAGCTAATTGTACAAAATGTTTTCCAATTTCTGGCAAATCAAAGAGAATCAAAATTGCTGTTTGGCAGCTTTGAATATTTTTAAATACTTCCAAATTTCAAGACTTCTGTGTCTATTGACCACAAAATTGATGTGTTCAGGGAATGAAAAAATTTTGGTCCAAAATGTCTAATTTTTTTTCTACACTGAATGTATTATTACAAAGTAGAAATAGTTCATTCTGTTATATGTGTTGCTAACATCTATCATGTACACTAATTGGATGTTCCAAAATGAAGCTTTACCATTTAAAATAGTACGGCAACTACAATCAAACAATATCAAGAAAACGTACGTCAACACTCAAGCTGAGATTGAGCTGATTTCTCCTACACAAGTGCTCATTAGGCATTTTACATTTTACAATTTTCAGAGTATACAATATATGTTATACTCTATACTTGAATGCAGTCAGATAAAATTTATTGAAGTTTTTTGTGACAGTAATACCAAGACTTCTGTCGGCGCTAAGCAAATAGATGTTGGTTCTTGCAATTTCAAATAAAAATATTCATTTGGGATGGGCAAAAACATGGCCATAGAGGAAACATGCGGCCTGTTGATCCATTTTTACTGGCCCATGAAAATTGTTAAATCTGGTCTACCTGCCAAAAATATATTCCCTATTTCTGTCTTAATCTCATGGCATATTGTTGTTGGTCCATCACATGATGATTACCATTTGTTATATCCACTTTTAAAATTCAGAGTGGTAGCATAGACTATGTTCATTGATGGCTTATAAGCCATATTCTGATTGCAAATGTCCTTGGGTAGTTTTGGTTTTATATGACCACTGTATATGATTGTTGGTCTGCCTGGGACTTTCTAGCTACTCTCTGTTGTCTAGCTGTTGCATTTCTCCTCCTTTCACAAGATGCTGCGCCTATTTAGACACAGGTCTTTAAAGAGTTCTTGGAATGCTAATGTTGCCACCAATGTATGAACTTCTGCTACTCACCAGAGGTATCTTTGGAAGGCATAGGATGCTGTAGTGACAGCAGCACAGTATTCGAATTTAACATTCTGATGTGCACCTATTTGTTGGATGAAAGCACTACTCTTTGACTTTCTCTGCCTGAGCAGTGAGGATATTTAAAGCTTTGGAAGGAGAGATTAGACAGCGTTCCCCTCAACTTAAACTCATTCCTATTCACATTACAGCAAGAGTTTTCCAGAGTCAGGAATAGAATCCTCAACTATCTTAGACCTAAAGAAATACTTTTTAATGCCATGCTCGTCTTCACTTGCAAATGAGGGACATCATCACAGCTGAGTAGATGTAGTTCAGTGATTGACCCTCTGAAATGTCTTTGGTTGTCTGAGTCAAGACATGGAAAATACCTAGACAGATGTCAACCTCACAATATGTAGCGTAACACCATGAGATTTCATAACATTCCTACAGTATTATACCATATGAAATTTGTTGCTTTTAGATCATCTTGTAGGGCATTATTACCAGATGCCGGATAACCTGTTTCAAGTTTTTTGTTTCCATTTTTGTCTGACTGCATTTATTTCTGATGGTAATGGGAATCAAAGTGTTCTGGCACAGCAGACTTCTTCATCATCTCCAATGTATGTTTTTATTATGAAGATTATTTTGTTGTTATTCTAGATTGAGATAGGGTTATTGACTCAAATGTTTATTACTCGCATGATTGCATTTTGGAAAATGTAAACATTATTTATTATATTAAGTTAATTTCTTGTTGTTTTTCTTGGTCGGTAGTGATATGAAAACTTGCAGGCAGAAAATCTTGTGTATTTAGTTGGAGGAATTAGAATATAAGGATAATGGCAAATTCGCCAAATAAATATGCATGTGCCGATTGTTGTTTTGTTTATTTGAAGTTCTAAACACTTTACTGACCAAATTCGTTGAAACCATTTATGTTACTTCAAAAATACAGCAACTGTATCGATAGTGTTACTAAAAAAATATAGCTTACCTGAGATGTTATTCCAAAATGGCGGCACATAAATGTCATTTATGAGTATTAATCATGAAGAAATGGTGTTTTTTTTTAACTGAGATTTTCTGATATATAGAAAGTAATGTTAATCCACATCCAGCATTATAGGTAGGATTTCTTGAAATAAATCTTGGACCTCCAAATTCATACAAAAAATTCAATATTACAGAAAATTTCATTGCTCTCTCACATGAGTGGTTTTTAATGGATTTTTAAAGATGTCTAAAACATTTCTAACACCCTTGGTAATAGGAGATGAGTACGCTTTGAATTTTTGATCGCAAAGTATTAATATAGATACAGACCCTCTAAAACACTCATTACCAAGGTTGTTTGCAGATCTTTGAGACATTAACATCTTAATCAAATCTAACTCATGTCAGATAACTAATTTTCCATCTTATAATGCTGGGCATGGATTAATATTACTTTCTATATATAATAAATTTTCACCTTTCAGAAATAAAAATTTTCCTCCGCTATTAATACTCATATACGACGAAAGGAGACAGTGTTTCATGGTTACCACCGTTTTGGAATAACGTATTATTCATAGTAATTCGGTGTGTCACCAATGGTATATATTGGAAATTCAACAACAGCTGAATTTGATCAGCAAAAGGTCTAAGAATAAGGGTATTGTCAATGTATGGCTTGAGTGGAAAGACAGCACTTCAACAATAGATGTTATCAGTTGCTATATGCCTGTGTGGTGCGGGACCAGAAAGGGGAGCAGAGAATAGCAACACTTTACCTTCCACGCATGTCGTAAAAGGCGACTTGGGAGTTTATGGGATGGAGTTGGCAGTCCCATCCCATATAGGGTCAGTGACCCAAAGCCATGCTGAATCGGATGTGTCAGGCTGAAAGGCGCAGATATCACAGCAAATCAAACCATGTCATAATGTATTCCGTTCTCCAGACTACATCCTGCTAATCTGCAGGAGTTTGAGAATGAACGCAGAAGTTGCTATATAGTCAAAGATTTCTTTCAGTGATGTGGTTTTCCATACTCATATGTTGCCAAAGACTGAAAGGAAAGGGATGTCTCATTTCAGTTACATTACATATGATCAGAGACACTATTTTCATTCTTTTTATGAATTATGTCCCACAATGGCACTGCCATACTGCCATTGTTTAGATGGATATTCATCACTTCCTACTGGAACAGCATGTCAATCTAGAATTGAGATTACATTACTTGAATCATATTACATTTCTGAGTGTTTTATTGCTAATGTACACTTTAAAAAAATCTAAGTCATTTTGACCATCGTTTACTACTCCTGGAGTGTTCATTGGTAAAAAACAAAATGAGGCTCATTACAGAAATATAATAGAAATTTATGAATCTATACAGTGAATCCTGTTGCAACAAATAAGTTTTAAAATAATTTCCATTTGACAATTCGCAATCCCAGATATTTTGAACTTATATACCTTTAGCATGCTCTGTTTACATACATAATTTCCTGCCAGTGAAGTCATTTTTGGAAATGTTACGTAATCGTTGGTGGCTGTTTTGAAATCATAACTTTTTTCTTGTTAGAGATATTTAAATAATATTTGCACATAAAAATAAAGAATTGAATTCTGCATATATATATATGTGTTTTGTTTTTGTGTGTGTGTGGTACGAGACGTCTGAGAAAGTGTAAAGGTAGATTTTGCAGTACAATCTTTATGTAAATCTAGACCTATTGTATCTCTTCAAATCTGTTGAATATTATATATTTTAAATAACGAAAACCTCATGGTCTATTTTATTTAATCTATTTAAAGAATTTACCTCTCATGATAGAATCACAATCCATAATGATTTTACTGAATATACGATACAACAAAAGTATATAAAACCCGATTCACTGTCATATCGCTTCGCCTCTATGCCAATGGCTATAGATTGTTTGAATTTCAATGTCATAATCACACATCTATCATCATTTTAGTAACAGAAACAGCAAGTTAACCCATAGAACGCGGTGTTTGCATTTACATAATTTCTGTCCTGCCGCTGAATTAATTTTTGGAAATGTTACGTAATGGTGACTTTTGAAATCATAAGATTTTTTTTGTCAGAGATATTTAAATAATTTTTGCACATATAATCAAAGAATTGAATTCTGCATATACGTTTTGTGTTTGTGATACAAGACGTAAACACAGCGTGCTAAAGTTTAAAAATTAATATCGGATGAATATTGAGCAGACATTATACAGAACATAAGCAACAATGCATTAACTGGTCACCAAGAACAAGTTAACAAACGTGATGAGACATTCCTTGATGACAAAATATGTTCATGGTGCAGTGGAAGAAGATGAGGCTGGATAACATCAAGAAATGGACATGGTGTGGAGTTTCCAAACTCATCAGGAAGATGATCTTTCTGCATCAAATGTCCAGAACATCAGAGGAAGAAAATCTTGGGCTTTTTGTGTGGATGTCTCCAGGCGCCCTTTGACTCCGGATTATGGTATTATACCGAAAATAAATATACTCTTGCAAGTCAACATCTGGGGGTGGCGAAACATAACAATTCATATTAGACATGATTCCCTTGCCAAAACCATCCTACAGGGAACAGTTAAGGATGGAAGGAAAAAAATAGATACAAGAAAGTATGGTTCGATAGGGCATGGTTTTTTTTTTTTCAAGGTGGCACTCATACAACCCCGAAGAGTTGTGGGTTTCTACTCCACAAAGACAAGTCACAATAATAAGTCAGCTTTTCTTTATAACTCAATTGCTTCAACCAATGTTTATTATACTGCATATTTCATACTTCTATTACACAATTATTTATCCATTTGCACATATTTCTGGCTGTACTTTCACAATTTCACTGTATGAAGGCTTATATTGGTCTAGTTTATCAGTGTCCATACTTTCAATGCTCCCAGTACCATCTCTGTTGTGTGTACCTTCAATTTTACCATTGATCTGTGTGGGTTCAGAAATACATTCTCCCATAATAAATGCTGCTTTCTCCTGGAGGTTGTGAGAAAGAACTTTGGTGTCCCACCCACATGTGTAGAATTGTGATTGGCTGACCCAGCTCAGTCCATGAACAAAGTCCTGGTGGGTGTTATCTGCATACCTGCAAGGTAACAAGACATAAATATTTAAAAAATATATTACTTATAGTATGAGTCATCACACTGACATCTTATTTTATCATAGTTTTCTTTCCTGTTGGATTTCTATAAGAAAAACACCAAGCATAAATGCAACATTCAGGCAGATGTCCCCTATTTTCAAAAACAAATATGTGAGAATGAACACCAAAACTGCACTATATAAAACAAATCATCATACCATCACTATGCTACCAATGTCAAATGTGGACACTAACAGTAGAATCCTAAAGAAAACTTGTTACAATAGAAATGACTTGTCTACTTCAAATCCTTGGAATAACAACAAGAGACAGAAACGAACACATCAGAAGACTAACAAAAACAATGATAATCCTGGATTATAACAGAAGGCAACAGATTAAGTGGTTTTCACATACTTCCAGACTACCATCAGACAGTGCCCCATTAATATAGACACGGAGAGACTTTGCAAACAATAATTACACAAATAAATGAGCCAACAAAAACAAACATATATGAAGCATACAAAAAGCCATCTCCAGAAAATTCTACCCTGCAAGGCATAAAGAGAAATGACAACGAAAGTAGTTTTCCTTCTGGTGTCAGAATGGGATGAACGTGTTTACATTTGTGTTTTTTGGATTATCTGCCAAATTTAGTTCCATTCTGTAGGATCTGTGATTTGTATTCTTAGTTGATTGAACTACCAATATTCAATTCAGACCCAAAAAAATGCGACTACTCCAGTTAACTGCTAATTTAACAGTGTAGAATATCATTGCAATGAGGCAACAGCAGGGAATGTCCATCCCTATACAAAAAGTCTGATGGAGTACGAGGTGAAGGGACCAAATGCAATGATCAACAGCAACATAGCAAAGTGTGTTGGCTGGTCGCCGGACCTTGCCACGTACATCGCAAAACAACAGATCTGAAGATAATAAAGCAACACATTCGAATAGGCGCATGGAATGTTAGAACACTAAACCAGTCAGGGAAGCTAGAAAACTTAATATTAGAGGGTTGCAAAGGGAACGCAATACTCTCGGCAGCCCAGGGTTAGCAGATAACCAAGATCCCAAATGTACCTCCTCGCAGTGCACCCTGGAAACAGAAACTTGTGCTGATTCTGGCTAAATCATTTGGGGAGCATGTCTGAGAATGTGGAGGTAGCAGATGGAAAGAGATTTGACTGCATAAGAGACAGACAAATCTCCAACACATGCAGCGGCACTGTCAACACACAGTGATGCCACCCGAACATTGGAGGTGCGACCAATGGAAAAGGCATGAGGAGGTAGATGCATGGCAAGAGACGAATAGATTTCATACTCAATGAAAGGGCAGACCAGCGGCAAGTGAAAACGTTCCAAGGAAATCTGAACTACAAGCTCGACATAAGCTACTAGTTACGTATGCCCTTATGGGCAGAGACCAAAAACCCAATCTTGGGCGCCCGGCACAGCAAGAAGACCTGGCCTAACTCTTAATGTTAAGCTTTCCTATACCGGAAACATGCTCGTGAAGAGAAAGGGTTCCATACCCGATGGGCTCAGACAAAAAAGGGACAACTCTACTGTCAAGCTTCAAATGAGTTCAATTTCTCCTCTAACGCAATTGTCATTTCCCAACTTTCGCAATTATATGTCAACACGGATATGACATTGGAATTGAATAGCCATAGTTTGGTATGTTTACTTATTGTTTTTGATTTCCAGATATTTGTTAGGTGGTGGAATGCACTTGATGCCAACACATTTCTGGCTTTTCTAATTGTTTTTCCATTGAGGAATAATCAAATATGTACTAATTCCAAACCAGTATAAGTATCATAGAATATCAAAGATGGGGACAAGAATACTTACACACGTCTACAGCCATCATCATCCAGTTCTGTAACTACTGTCCTACAGTCCTCACTTACAGATGCTACCAATGATGGTCTGCAGTAAGAGAAAAGAAATAAATAGGTAATTGTGAGAATTTCTTTGAAGAAAATCAACAATAAAATAGAATTTCAATGGTATGTGATTGTCCACACAAGCTTTCTTAGCTTATTTCATCCGAGTTGTTTTTACAACAATTATATTTAGCGTTCATTCTCAAACTCCTGGTTGGTTGGTTGCTGATCCAGCAGATCATGCCCTTTGACCTAATGGCATTATATTGCTGGGAAGTGTGGATTTTCAGCCCACCCCGGGACAGAACCAGATAACTATCACACCTCCAGGAAGGTAGGTTTCAACCTATGCACTGCTCCTGACCACTGTAGCCAAGATAGGGTTCACTGTGCTCATTCCCCACCACCAAAATGCCAAACTTCTCTATTGCTCCGGGCATGCAACCAAATGTTCACGTCAAAATGATTGTCACATCCTGAGTCACTGTGCATCTATGATGAGTCTACGCCATAGGAAAAAACAGTGCTGTTAGTTTCCTCCTTCCCAGTGTTCAGTGTTGCACAGTACATCTCTGGCTCCCTCCCTACCACAGAGGGTGCATACATATATATTCAGGTAAACACATTTCAACAACAAAATAAAAGCATAATTGTATAGATGACGTGCCATAAAGCTTCTCTAAGAAGATAACCTCAAAATAACAGCATGTCATCCACTAAGGTTTTCTGTTGCATGGATGGTATGTCTAGTGGGCCATTGGTGAGACCCACAGACGCAACCACATGCGTCAAACTCCCGGTGGATCTCTATTTTAGCAGAACAATGTTCCCACTAGATTTCCAGCAGAATATAGCCTAGAGCATGGGTTCTATGGCACGCCAAACATTATGGTACGCCAAGCAATTTCAAATGGCATTCACTCTTCACGTTTCTTGTATAAAGTTGATTATAAATAAATTAGCGGGGTTTCCTCGCTCATTTCGGCGTGGCACTCTGAATAATTTGAAATCTTAAGTTGGCACACAGTTAGCAAAAGGTTGCAGACCCCTGGCCTAGAGAACGGAAATATGTTGTCTCACCTTTCAATTGCAATGATGTGATGATGATGAAATAAACCCTTTAGCTGTGAGCAGGTAGCTCTTGACAGCTTCATAACCTTTCCGACAAAAGTGCTTCTTAAAGTGCCACAACAACTGTTCTTATAACTCCGGTGAAACTCTCTCATTATAAGGTCTCAGAGGCACGGATGTGTAAGGTAGGTTTATGGATGCATGTTTAGTCCTTGAAGGAAGGCATTCCAGTGCACTAGTATCACATGACTACAACGTCCTGCCAGGAGCACAGCAAACACTTCTGGACCAACTGTCTCATCATTCTTCTGTCAGATTTGGTTGTTGACCCATTCACAGTATTGGCACATTTAGCAGTCCCCGCCATCTAGCAGTCTGCCACAATGTCCACTGGCCAGTATCTCTTCATCATCCATGGGGGTTTATTTGATAGAAGACAAAACGTAAGAAATTAAGGTGTGACAATGATTTTTGCACGACTGATGACAAGTTGTCAGGCTAACCCCCAACTTTCCTTAGTTGCTTCTTACAATATGCATGGAAAGAAGACGGTGCTCATTTCTTTGCACCCTGAACTAGAAGTTCAGGCTCCGGTTGCCACATGGACGATTGCAATGCTGCAACACACTCATGTATTACTCACACAGTGCATACACACGCATGTATTCACACATTACTTAACACTCATGTATTCACAGTGCTGTAACACACTCATGTATTCACAGTGCTGTAACACACGCATGTATTCACACAGGGCTGTAACACACTCATGTACTGTTCTTACTTGTTGGGACAAAACTGAAGTCTGTAGACAGAACGTGAATGTGGAGCACTAGTCAGGTAGTTTTCAACACCCATTCTTATGTCCAGAATAGCTATCTGACCACTCTCATAACCAACAGCCATTTTGTAGATGTTCCCTGGCTGCCACTGCACGCAGGTTGGAGTGCATGAAACTGGAGATTTGTCTAAAAAAGATATTGGTTGTACATGATCAATTTGTCTACAACAGGGGTTCTCAACATGTTCAGACGGCGAGCACCATAACATTTAATAGGAAATGAATATAAATTTATATCTTTAAAACGAAACTCTTAATAAAAATGAAAGGGAATTTAGTAAAAGTGAACATGAAAAATGGCTATATAACTTTCTTAATAGCACCACAAGTCCCTTCCCCCATAATCGTGAATAGTAATGTTTGTTTCGGTTTGTACAACAAAGTTTTAACTGTAAAGAGAAAAAGGGAATTCATGATCATAAGTGCAAGTAAGCATTTTATATCTCGCATGATGGGGTGAGCACGTCATTGCAAGACGCACCATAGTGCTAGCGAGCACCGGGTTGAGAACGTCTGATCTACAAGATAGTTGTGATACATGAGAAAGGTAATTTGTCTAGAAGAGAGATTTGTGGTACATAAAATATTGTCTACAACAGGTGTTCTCAAAATGGCGCTCTTGTAAGGATATTTGCTCATGCCATGCGACTAAAAAGTACTCATGAGCACTAACGATTACATGGGTACAGTTCTCTCCTTGTGAAAAGGTTGAGAAATCCTAGTCTACAAGACTGTACTAGAGAGATACTTTGTCTAGAAGAGAGTTGTGGCAGATGATAATGAGATAATCCCTTACCTGTGAGCAGGTAACTCTTGACAAGTCTTTCAGACAAAAGCACAGGATTTTCTCAGTTGTGTAACTGAGGCGACACTCTGCCTCATATAAGGTCTCGATGGCATGGATGTGTGAGGGGGGTTTATGGATGCAAAGTTTGGTCCACGAAGGGAGACACTCCAGTGCGCCAGGATAACCACATCCTGCCAGGAGCACAACACACACTTCTGGACCAACTTTCTCATCATTTTTCTGTCAGATTTGTTGACTCATCTGCAGTGATGGTACATCTAGCATCCCCTGTCACCTAGGAGTCTGTCACAACAAGGCCAATGAGTGGAATATACTCTGGCATGCATCTCTTCATCATCCATGTGGATTATTTCATAGAAGACAAAAATAAGTAATGACATGATTTTTGCATAGGTGACAGAATGTCAGCCCATCCCTAACTTTCCTTAGTCATCTCCTATGACATACCTGGAAAAAAGACAGTGGTCCTATTCTTTGATCACATTATATACGGAGCAATACACTGTAATACAGAAATGCGTATGCATTCAACAAATTACATCAGCAAATCAGAAAAAATAATAAGCATATATTAGTCATGCAAAAGAACATCACATCAAACCATCGGTCCATAAGTGCCCAGCATGAGCAACTGACCACACCTACTCTATGTTCATTTACCAGCTTCCTCTGATTACCTGCACAATGTTCTTGTTTAGCCACACCCCTCTTAACATGAAATTCCTATAGTATGCGCAGAACTGTAGATTCACAAGAATTTGTTACGTCACTCATTCTTACTCATTAAGAGTAGTCAGAAGTACAACTTAGTCTATTGCTTGTCCTCCCCCCACAAGTCTTTCTGTGATTTCATTTCTTCTGTCACTGGCATGTCCTGGCACATATATGAGATTAAGTTTTGTCATAGTAGACCTTTATTTTATGAAGTAGAAACTACCACACGAAAATATTCACCCCCAGTCATCTTCAGAATTGCTCTTACGGGAAGAAAATTTGAGGGAGTATTGGTTATGAGACTGCCATCTGGACACTATTCTGACCCAAAAAAAATGAATGAAAAAAACTCAGAAAAATTGTGATTGCAACAAGACATAACTTACTGAGAGAACTTGCTGGTTTGTTCTTACGTCTATCCCACAATAGTATTTTATCATCCTGTAAAAAAACATGACCAGATAATTAACTCATCAGGGACACTGTAATTTCAATATTGCTGCACCACTGGAATATAGTGTTTTAATGTGGTTTGGTTGATGTATTCTGTAATAATGTCAAATTATTTGCAAGTGATTTCATTCAGCACGTTAAAAGTAACTTATAATGATGGCCAGCATTATAGGAATGACCAGCATTATAGGAAATACAATTCTGACTCTTTGAATACCAGTACCCGCCGAAGACGGATGTGTCGGGCCATTGGCGCAAATAAAACGGCGACACAACGCATTTCCATTTTCTGGACTACATCCTGCTGGAAATATAGCAGGACCATGATCCAGCTAGATCCAGTTGGAGTTTGAGAATGAATGCAGAAGAATACCAGTACCTCTGAAACTTCAAGTTTATTCAAACAATGCAATTATTAATTATGGTATTTAGAAAATTGCACAGTACTATGTCATGATTTCACTTTTTAAATATATTTTCAACACTTTACTGACCAGCAATTAAGAGTGTACTTGTCTCCCATTACCACGCGCGTCCGCAAATCTTTTAGATATCGATTGTGCCGTCAATCAGTATTGAATCAAACACTTTCGAATGGACTCACATCATAGTTTTGCAATTTTCTCTAGCATGCACGGGTGATTAGTTGTGCATGTAATTAGAAGTGCTCACGAAATGTAGCACATAACGGTCAAATGGATGACTTTTTAAAGGTATTAAAAAGCATACACTTACTACAATTTCTCTGCTCACACAGAAATATTCACTGCTCAGACATCTTCAGATTTGCTCACGTGAGAAAAAAATTACCTAGGTAATATTGGCCATAATAAATATTAACGCCTCAGAGTTATTTCAGGAGCAAAATCCTACTTATTATAATGCTGGGTGTGAATTTACATTATTTTCTATATATTGCGCAAGTACTCACATTCCAGAATTTAAGATTTTTCAAAAATAACACCCATAAACGCATGACCGACAGGTTAGAGAGTTAGTCTTACAAGCTTGAGGTCTAGGGTTTGATTCCCTGTAAAAAAAAGTATGTATTTGTTGATGCCAGAGGGTAAATTTTAAAAAAAAACTATGTGCATTCTGCAGCAAGGTCATGTGGATGGCAGCATTTTGTAATGACATATTATCCTGGATAAGATATTCCTAGTATTATATTACCTTTTAACATATTGTGTGAACACTGTAATGTGTTCAGGCTCCACACTCGACTCACAGCCTGTTAGGAAGTCATAAAGTAGGTGAGTCATGCTGAGATTGTCTCCAAAAGCATGACTGTCTTGTCAACAATTACAAAAGGTCTGATTTTTTTGCAAATGTACGAGTAATGAGCATAATAATTTATCGGTCCACCAAGTCAGTTGAATTCCAGAAATGTGGTGTAGATAGCATCGAGCATGGTGAGACAGGTAGAAACATGGTCATCCACTGCATCGAGCTTTCCAGTTGTCTCGATTTATTTTGCAGCTGGCTTCAAATGAAGTCCGACGAGAGTGAAGTCGATACTTTGCACAATCCTTCCTCACTTAAATCAAAATCCCCAAGTATTTTCACATCCACAAAAATTCACTCGAAGGGAAAAGATTAGATTTTCCCTCTGACTTTAGGTACACAGAATGTACACACACTTCTCAGCAATGACTAACACAAATAGACATGTTCGTTCATGATGAGGTTTACACAAGGATCGTCATGGCAAGCAGCACTTTCAGAAGATTGTAAGCAAATGTGTGGCAACGAAATGGCATTAGCCTACACACTGTAAGCTGAAAATTTACAGAGTAGTGGTACTCCCAGTGCTGTTATATGCTTGTGAAACACAGACCATGTATAGACAAAGTGTGAGGAAGCTCAATTCACTTTCATACAATTTGTCTCAAATAAGTTATGAACATCAGATGGCAAAAAATTATTCCAGATGCCAATGTCTTTGACAGATCTGGTATCTCTAGCATTTACACTATTCTAATGCAGACACAGATTCGTTGGGTAAGTCATCTGATATGTATACCATATCATCACATGCCAAAGATACCTCTCTATGGTGAGTCGCAGAAGGGCATACGATTTCAATGTGACCAAAAGAAGTGTTACAAGTACTTGTTAAAGACCTCATTGAAAGCCTTTGAACTAGACCAAGATACATGGGAAGAATTTGCACAAAATAGAACTACATGGCGCTCTACAGTCAAAAAAAGGTTCTGCATATTTTGAAGAGAAAAACAGAGAAATGCAGCAGCTAAACAGTGGAGTTAACTAGAAAGTCACAGGTAGACCAAAAACCATCTATAGCAGGGGTGGGCAAACTACGGCCGCGGGCCTAATGCGGCCCGCCATTGGATATTTTGCGGCCCTCAAACACATTTTTAAATACACGAACATTGTTAAAATATTTGCAAAACCTTTTATCCATATTAGAAATTATACTGTTATAGTGTAAGTCTGATAGAAATGTAATTTATTTCAGAAGTTATCTACATTATGCAAAACTACCTTTCTTTACAATAAAAATATTTAATTGATTACTTACCTAGAATTTTAAACAAAAACATACATAATATTATATGCGGCCCTCCAATAGATTTACAATTTTCAATGCGGCCCTCTGCACAAAAGTTTGCCCACCCCTGATCTATAGTGTTCATCCTATACCCAAATTGTCCCATGACATTTGTGATCAGAATAGAGCTTATTAGCCATCTATGAACTCATAATCAAAGACATGACTAACTAACTGAATTTCAAAAGTGGATGTAACAAATGGTCATTATCGCTTGTGATGGATGAAAAACAACATTTCTAGTAATACTATCTCTACATTTGCCTTATTTCTGAAGTATCATACCGGTTTTGACAATCGCCAAAGCTGGTCACTAATGGTGCACAAAGGAAATTCGACCAAATTTGGTCAGTAAAGTGTTAGAGACAGCAATGTTTTTTTTTTCAAATGATGTTGGTAATACGAGATAAGTAAGCTCTAGATCAGTGGTTCTCAATCTTTTTTGCCGTCTCCCTCCACTCCCTGACTTTACTTCATGCCCCCCTCCTTCCCTCCAGTAATTTCCTTTACAGTCCACCAGTGCATTTTGAGTTTTATCATTGTATTTCTTGTTTATTGCTGAAGTGGTTACTTTCCTGTGCCCCAACCTTTTTCTCAGCGCATTTTATTTTCTCAACTGCATCCTGATAAACAGTAGAAGTTTGAGAATTAATGCAGAGGAAAAATAAACTAAACATCCAGTCCAATATTGGCCATGTATAGAGCGGTTTATTGTCGTCATCTCAGGTTTCTGATACTACACAACTGATGATGCATCTATGCTACTACACAACTGATGATGTATCTACACTACTACACAACTGATGATGTATCTATGCTACTACACAACTGATGATGCATATACGCTACTACACAACTGATGATGTATCTATGCTACTACACAACTGATGATGTATCTATGCTACTACACAACTGATGATGTATCTATGCTACTACACAACTGATGATGCATCTATGCTACTACACAACTTCTGCTGTCAATTTGTATACTTTGAGTCCGATATTGTTCATATACAGAGCAATTTATTTTAGGTCGCTGTGGGTCAGACTGTTGTTCTGTGAACAGCAATGCTGGGACACTCTGTAGTATGTGCTCCAATGTTTGTATTTCTCTACATATGCAGGCCGCAAAGTCTGTGATTCTGATTGGGTTAAGCATACATTTAGACAGCAATGTCCCGTTCTCAGTTGAAATATCATGACATGATATTCTTTTGTGTTTAATTTGTTGATGTCTTCCTGATGTCTATAGTTTCTGTTTAGCTGTCTTCACTGAAGTCTCATTGATTGTTTACTTCCCTGTTCCACTGACACTTTGAGGTACTTGAGACAGAGAGATTACCTCAAATTTTCCTGATCATGTCCTGTGATTTATTATTGCGATTGTTTCAAAACTAGATGCTCACATTGTCACCTAACATTGGTATCTATACATAGAAGAAAATGTATGATTAGTAGGGTCAATAACACAGCCAATGAAAAGGCTAACCTGACCACATGACACAAAGATGTCTGGTTCTGAAGGGTGACAGTCAAGACAAGACACCAAATCACTGTGAGCTGGGGATGAATGACATAAATAGGTTAGACATGCAACATAAAATCTGCCACTTTAAAATATGATCATTCTAACAATTTAAATACGCATGCAGTTGCATCTGTGGGTCTCACCAATGGCCCACTAGACAAACCAACCATACAACAGAAAACCTTAGTAGATGACATGCTGTTATATTGAGGTTATCTTCTTATAGAAGCTTCATGGCACGTCATCTATACAATTATGCTCCTTGTGCTGTTATTTTGTTGTTGAATTGTGTTTCATGTTTACTTGAATATATGTATGCACCCTCTGTGGTTGGGAGGGAGCCAGAGATGTACTGTGCAGCACTGGAGAGGAGGAAACTGACAGCACTGTTTGTTCCTATGGATGAGACCCATCATAGAGGTACAATGACTCAGGACGTGACAATCCTTTTGACTTGAACATTTTGTTGCATGCCTAGAGCAATAGAGAAGTTTGGCATAACCAGTAGTCATTTGGTGGTGGGGAATGAGCACAGTGAACCCTATCTTGGCTACAGTGGCTAGGAGCAGTGCATAGGTTGAAACCTACCTTCCTGGAGGTGTGATAGTTATTCTCTGGCTCTGTCCCGGGGTGGAACAAAAATCCACAGACTTCCCAGCAATATAATGCCATTGGGTACAAGGGCATGAGCCCATAAACCGCTGGATCAGCAACCAACCAACAATGTAGATCTGTGATTGCCAACCCATATTGCCACAGTCCATAAAGGAAACAAAGAATAGTGACACTGAATTGCCATGCACATCATAAGAAGCGCCTAAGGAAGTGGAGTTGGCTGTCCTATCCTAGGTAAACAAATAGATCCTAAAGTAAAATGCCAGATGTACAATCGTGTCAGCTCAGGTTCAAAACACAGTAAAACTGGATCTTTATCTTCTGTTGGGTAAACTTAACTCCCAGTATCATCATCATCTAGTGCAACTCCACTTCAACTCTTAGTATACACAAACTGACTAAATCCATGTTTTTTACATGTCTGCTTCAGGACTACTTCCATCACTGGTGGCAACTAGCAAACATAGAAATGGAGTAATGCCACTTCAAGTGTCGTCTCAAATTTAAGAGCTAAGAATTCCACCTTTTATATATCAAGAAGACTGCTATAGCAGAATAGTCTCCATTACAACTGTCCCTTGATCAGCTATAAGACTTCTGTAAATGACCCTCAATACACCTATACGATTTTTGTAAATGTCCCTTAATAGAGCTATAGGTGTTGAAGCACATATCCATAAGTTCTAAATCTGTAAAGCCCAAGTTAGTGAACTAGATTTTATCACTACATGTGGTGTTCAATTCCCAACAGTCTATTGTCTAGTATAACCCGCAGAAAATTAGAACCAGAACTTTCTGACATGGAAAAAGATTGCTTTGGGAGTGCAGTGTTGTAATTATGTGAGTTGCAAGCATTAAAGAAGGTGATTTAGTTTCTAGTTTTCAAAAACAGACTGCATCAAAGTTTGAATAAAAAATGTCTTTATCAACAATGAACTCAACAAGCCACTCGAATACTCCCTGTAACTCCCTAACAGGAAAAAAACAGTATGACAGTTGTATCAAAAATGAAAAGAATTATAAATGCCTTTAGATGAAACTATTTACAAAATGATGAAATCAGAAATAAAATAAGCATTATATCATGCATTGAATACATCAAGAGACAAAAAATAAATTGAACATCCTATTTGTTTGTTTGGCGTTCGCTCCATTGTAACCATCACGGATATCCGTGCGATTTCCGCCGGGAGTGTGATTACGTTGTGCCACCGTTATGCTACTTGTAGGCCTAGCACATCCGATTTCGGCATGCCTTGACAATTCGGGTGGGCTAGCCTTAGTCTGTGACAGCCTCTATATCTGTCTCCAGGCACGCGTAATGGCGACTCTCCGCCCAGACGATTTTTGCTCTCGTCTGACTCGCACGAGGTGTTCCACTGTCTATGAACTTGCCTCGTGTAATTGGACGTGCTGTGCCTGTGCCCATTGGGTACTGAACCGCTTCTCATCCGTGAGCCTGGTTCCTTAAGGGGAAGAACTCAACAGAGGAGTTGGACCATGGCTCTTTCGCCCTCTTAGCCAAGGTGTCATTCACCGACATCGTGTACCCCTTGCCCAAGTTCGAGTCTCTCACACCACGCGTTTGAGAGCAAGGCGTTCTCGAGCTGAGCATCCTTGTCCCAATAGCGCCTGAGCCCATCAGGTACTGAACCATTTCTCTCTTCAAGTGTATTTCCGGTGTAGGAAAACCTGACAGTAGAGTTGTGCCAGGGCTAAATCGTTGTCCCTTTTGTGCCTGAGCCCATCGGGTACGGAACCCTTTCTCTCTGCAAGTGTACTTCCGGTATAGGAAACCTTGACAGTAGAGTTGGGCCAGGACTACCATCGTTGTCTCTTTCTTGCCTAAGCCCATCGGGTACAGATCCCTTTCTCTTCGCAAGCATATTTCCGGTTTAGGAAGGCTCGACATTAGAGTTGGATTAGGTCTTCTTGCTTTACCAAACGCCAATGAATGGGTCTGGGTCTCTGCCTGTAAGGAACACAGGTAACTAGAAGTTCGTCTCGAGCTGACGGAGCTTGTAGTTCCCCTTTCCTAGGGACTTTTCACTTTCTATTTGCAGTTCGCGCTGCCCTCTAGCGCTGTTCTGCCCTTTCATTGTACTCGGTATGAAATCTATTTGTCTCTCGCCATGCATCTACCTTTACGTGCATTTTACATTGGCCGGCCCTCCAATATTCGGACTGGACTGACTAGCTTTACTGTATGTCAACAGTGTCGCTATATGTGGCGATGCTGGTGGTATCGGAGATATTGTCTGTCTCTTGTGCAGTCAAATCTCTTTCCATCTGCTACCTCCACATTCTCGGACACGATCCCCAAATGATTTGGCCAGAATTAGCTCGAGCTGCTGTATTTCTGTTTCCAGGGTGCACCGCATGGAGGTACATTTGGGATCTTGGTTATCTGCTAACCCTGGGTCCGCCTAGAGCAATGCGTTCCCTTTGCACCCCGAACATCCTATGAGATGGAACACGCCTAACTCTCTACAAGCAAATACATGATCAGATTAGAGAACCAGAAGATCAAGAAACATGGATACAGAATAGCAAAGACATTCTGATCATAGATATGAGGCCATGGAAAGAGCTCCTACTCAATGGCAAGTGTTGATCAGTAGCATCACCATCAACCCAAGAAAATGTCAATTCAGTCTGTTTTTTGTGAACTCTAAAATCATTGCATGTGTGTTGCCAGAACCCAAACGGGAAGCAAAGAAGTGACACTGTTATTTGCCAGGCATGTCCTTAGGGGCGACTAGTTGTAATTCTTAAAGATATGACTTGTGTAGTATTAGAAACCCAAGATGACTAAAACAAACCGCTCTATACATGACCAATATTGGACTGGATGTCCCATCTCAGAGAGGATCAAGTGACCCTGAAGCCATGCTGAAATCGGATGTGTCAAGCTGAAAGGCTCAGATATCGCAGCCAAGCTGTAAACCATGGCACAAAGCATTCTGTTTTCCTGACAACATCCTGAAAATCTCCAGAAGTTTGAGAATGAACGCAGAAGAAGAAATGCCATTTCTTAAATTTTATATTTTCAAAATAAAGTTCAAGTAAGTGTTTACCTTTTGACATGTACACCAATGTTAAATTTGATAGATCCCATAGTTTCACACTGTGGACGAGAGAAGAAACATGCAGTTAGAACAATGCTTCATGCTCCAACTTTATGTGAGATTGTAGTTATTATTCCTCTCATTATTAATACTTCTATAGAAGTTGTTTTCTATCTATCATCTATTGTTTTTCCCCAGGTGAATAGTGGTTGATAGTATCCACTCTTGCCGTTAAAAGTAGAGGTGGGAGCCTCAGTTGTCATTCCAAGTCAGAGTGTGTCATATTTGTTGTGTTGAGTCTGTGTATGTTCAAGGTTATCTTGACGTTTTTCTATTCACCGTTTTCTTGGTCTGGGTTTGGCTTTATTCTTTTAATAAACTGAAATACAGAAGTGGACTGAAAAACTACCTAATCTTGATGCAGAAAAAAATGTTGTCTCAGCAGAGAATGTCCATCCTGGTACAAAAAGTTTGTGATGCTGCACAAGATGGAGGAATCCATAAGGATCACTGGCTCAAACAGCGGAATAGCAAAGTGTGTGGAAGACATAAGGCACATTCAGGGCATAGTAATTCATATTGGCTGGTGCCACCATGAAAAAGAATGAGGTGTTACTATGTATGCACCAAAGTTAAGAAGCACACTAAAAACTAGAATGAAAAGTCTAGAAAGAAATATATTGGAATAAGCACATGTAATGTCAGAATACTACACAGAGCAGGGAAGCTAGAAAACTTAATATTAGAGGGAGAAGATTTAAATGTAGATATTCTAAGAGTAGATAAGAAGTTGTTATTCATCAAGATCTTTAACTCATCATCATCATGTGGTAGCATACCCTGGACAGGATGTAGCAGTCATTATAACCTTTTCAAAATTCTGATGGGGTGCAAAGGGAACGCATTGCTCTAGGCGGACCCAGGGTTAGCAGATAACCAAGATCCCAAATGTACCTCCACGCGGTGCACCCTGGAAACAGAAATACAGCAGCTCGAGCTGATTCTGGCCAAATCATTTGGGGATCGTGTCCGAGAATGTGGAGGTAGCAGATGGAAAGAGATTTGACTGCACAAGAGACAGACAATATCTCCGACACCACCAGCATCACCACATATAGCGACACTGTCGACATACAGTGAAGCTAGTCAGTCCAGTCCGAACATTGGAGGGGCGGCCAATGTAAAATGCACGTAAAGGTAGATGCATGGTGAGAGACAAATAGATTTCATACCGAGTACAATGAAACAATGAAACGGCAGAACAGCGCTAGAGGGCAGCATGAACTGCAAATAGAAAGTGAAAAGTCCCTAGGAAAGGGGAACTACAAGCTCCGTCAGCTCGAGACGAGCTTCTAGTTACCTGTGTTCCTTACAGGCAAGGACCCAGACCCATTCATTGGCGTTTGGTAAAGCAAGAAGACCTAATCCAACTCTAATGTCGAGCCTTCCTAAACCGGAAATATGCTCGCGAAGAGAAAGGGTTTTGTACCCGATGGGCTTAGGCAAGAAAGGGACAATGATGGTAGTCCTTGCTCAACTCTACTGTCAAGGTTTCCTATACCGGAAGTACACTTGCAGAGAGAAAGGGTTCCATACCCGATGGGCTCAGGCACAAAAGGGATAACGATTTAGCCCTGGCCCAACTCTACTGTCAGGTTTTCCTACACCGGAAATACACTTGAAGAGAGAAAGGGTTCAGTACCTGATGGGCTCAGGCGCTATTGGGACAAAGACGCTCAGCTCGAGAACGCCTTGCTCTCAAACGCGTGGTGTGAGACTCGAACTTGGACAAGGGGTACACGATGTCGGTGAACGACACCTCGGCTAAGAGGGAGAAAGAGCCAGGGTCCAACTCCTCTGTTGAGTTCTTCCCCTAAAGAACCAGGCTCACGGATGAGAAACGGTTCAGTACCCAATGGACACAGGCACAGCACGCCCAAATACACGAGGCAAGTTCATAGACAGTAGAACACCTCGTGCGAGTCAGACGAGAGCAAAAATCGTCTGGGCGAAAAGTCACCACTGCGCGTGCCTGGAGACAGATATAGAGGCTGTCACAGGCTAAGGGTAGCCCACCCGAATTGTCAAGGCATGCCGAAATCGGATGTGCTAGGCCTACAATGCGCATAGCGGTGGCACAACGTAATCACGCTCCCGGCGGATATCGCACGGATATCCGTGATGGTTTCAATGGAGCGAACGCAAAACAAACAAACAAACAAACAAAATTCTGCTTATGTTGAGCCAATCTTCCTACTGCTATGTTATGTTCAGGTGGTAATTTGATATCTTGAGTACATCTGTGGCCTACATCATTTTCACCTATCATTTGCTTGGCATCAGCTCCTTCTTCTTGGTCTTTTCTAAGTTGTCATTTGATATGGCCAAAATATTGTAATATTCTAAAGAGAACCTTGTTGTTTAGCTAGTTTTCTTTTACTTTCAGTTCTCAGAATATGTCTCTATTGGTGGTCTTTTTGGTCCCTGGTATTCTGCTGTAACATTTTGTTTAAAATGCTGCAGTTTTGTTCTTCACCTTATTGTTGATTGTCCAAACATTGTAACTGGAAAATATGCAGGCTCTAAGGAAAGTTAGTTTTATCATTTTGTTGCAGCACAGCCACATGTTTTTCATTTGTATCAGATTACTTGATGCAACAGCCAACCAGCGTCTGGCTTCTTCATAGCAATTGTGGCATCACGAAAATTCCCATTGCAGCTTATAAGAGACCCAACGTATTTGAAACTGGTAACTCGCTCAGTTCTCTGTTATTGATTGAGATTAAGAGTGTTAGTGGTTTTGTCACAATTTTGGTCTCAATTTGATTAAGAAATCTTCAACTATTTTAGATAATCTTCCTCTGAGAACACGGGTGAAAGTGCATGAGCCCATGGATTGCTGGATAAGCAACCAACTCGAAAACATAATTGTTACACAATTGTATAAAAACAGGGAGAGTTGGGGACTGCAGTGCCTAAGTCCCAACCCCCAGTTCTTGGGTTCATACTAACATACTAGTTAAACATACTCAGACTAATGTACTAGTTACATTGACTAAAATAATTTATCAAACTAACATACTATAGTGCATTCGTTGGACACTGATATTGTCTATTATCTCTGTAATTACTGAGCTTATGGACTTCATATTGTGCATGAGTGGATTATTTAATAACCATGTTATTTGATTTATGATTAATTATTATCTATACTGAACAGATTTATCGCAGCAGTCACTACAAATATCATTTTTAAGTAGCAATACTTTTATATTATGTGGTAATGAAATTTTACAGTAATTGTTGGTATAGACATTTATTTGTTGTTACATAGCTAAAAAAT
The DNA here is from genome assembly GCA_034231615.1 of Meghimatium bilineatum. Lineage (NCBI taxonomy): Eukaryota > Metazoa > Mollusca > Gastropoda > Stylommatophora > Philomycidae > Meghimatium > Meghimatium bilineatum. Next base: position 29,995,482 of record CM067319.1, read on the forward strand.
TAAGTATTTCAAATGTAATATTTTTATCTCTTCCTTAGTAGATGAGGATGTAGTGATTTTATCTTCATATGCAACAACATTATGGAAGGAAGCGTTGTCAATATTCAGACAGGAAGGTCTATCTAATGATGAAGTACCGTTTCCTATATGTACTATCTAAATATATAACCATTCATCTCAGCATGGCAGTCTCGATTATCGGTAGATTTGGAAATGAAAATTAATTCACCATTCTCCAAAAGACCATTGTGTCTGCTACCTGCATGTGCCCTTATAAATTGTTGACCTTTGCTGCTCGCACATATCTCATAATAGTTCCATCTACAGATTGGCATTCCTTCTCATTAGTGTGGTGAGCATTTATCCATGTTTCATCTATATATACAATATCACTATTTTCTTTATGCATTTCCCTAATTTGTCGCAAATATTTATGTCTGAGAGTTACTAAACAAAGTGTTTTTTTACAAATGACACTCTTGCCACATGTAAATACAGCACCCATTAGTTTTCCATAATTTAGTTCTCTAATTATGAATGTCATTCTTCCTGAGAGAGATGTTCAATTTCTAGTGTCAATGCTTCTTTGCAATCCAAAAGTTTATGAATTTCTCTGTTAATAATTTCTTCAATGAAGTTGTCTACAACATTTTTCCTGCCTTTCATTTCTTTTGTTTTTGTAAAATTATGGCTAACTTCGCATCTCCATCTTGAAAGTGTTGTGCAGTTAATACCCATGGCATGTAGTGTTCTTTTTGAAGGTTTTTAAATACTGTGAAATAGAATATCGTATCTCCTGTGAAAAATATTTGTACAATCTGATAGCTATATGTTTAGTGTAACGAGTTTAACTTTCAAAGACATTATACTACTGCAATAAATGCTGCTTTATGATAAACCATAAATAAATTCAGAAATTTGATATGTTGAAGACAGAGTATAAACAAATTATCAATATGTAACTCAATATTTTGTAATGATACATGCCATGCACCATAGATAACCCCAAAACTCATGTATCACATACCGGTAACTTAATTTGCTCAATGATCTGTACGCCAAATACGAGGAGTGTTGTCAAAAAAAAACCCACAAATTGTGCTACTCCATATTTCATGTGCTTCTTACCATTATGAACTGACCATGTGTAAAACAACACAGAAAACATGGTAATTTCTACCATAAACCAGTATACTTTTATGGCTATCAACAAACAGGTATTGCCATCTTAAAAAATGACATTCGTGAAATAAGGAAATAAAAAATATGGTTATGAAATAATCCACTCATGCAAAATATGAATCCCATATGAAGCTCAGTAATTACAGAGATAATAGACAATATCAGTGTTCAACTATTGATGAACTATATTTAAATTGACTAAAATAATTGATCAGATTACTAGCTAAATTGACTAAAATACATACTAAATAAATTGACTAAAATAATTGATCAGATTACTAGCTAAATTGACTAAAATACATACTAAATAAATTGACTAAAATACATACTAAATAAATTGACTAAAATGATTGACTGTAATCTAATTCATCTAAGACACAATTTGTTCATCCTCTATGCCAACTATAGCTAAACTTACAATTTATCATAGCCACTAGAAGCAGCTTTTGTCTTGTCACAAACAACTGACACACTAGTGACAAGATCATCATGCCCAGCTGCGGTATGTGATTGAACAAGTGCATGGAAGTCGTTCTCCAAGCTCCACACCGCTACTCCACCTGTGCATTATAAAATATTAAAAAATACAGATCATATGTTATGACTCTCGTCCACTGGAAGCAATTTTAAGCAAGTGAGAACACGAGATTTTAAGCACATTGTTCTCTAGACCAAAATATCACAGTAAAACCGACCAAAGATGGAATTTTGGAAAAACATATCAAAATGTCTTAGGACTTAAAATAGCAGTTGAAACAATATTTAAAGAATATATCCAAGACTATGATGAACACAGAACAACAGGCCATATCGTTACCCACCTAAGCAATTGAATGAATGCAAAAGAAACAAACACAACCTAGATTGAATACGCATGAGCTCACACAGATATAATTTATTATTCACATAATGTATGCCAACCTGTATCTGAACCAATGAAGATATGTGTCCTGTCTATCCACTGGGCATCACAAATACCAGCCTCAAGGTGAACTCCTGCTGTACATTTATCCACACTTGGTGCCAAATCTGGTGTATGATAAAACCAGAGAGATCCCATCCAGTACCTGCCTGTCAAACAGGATGCTGCTAATAACAAGCCACCATCTGAAAATACATGTCAGTGAATGGTAATCAGAGATATAAACACAATATAAGATGGGGTGGGGGTGTGCGTTCCTTTCTTTTTGTTTGAAACTCCTCATCTCTTCTTCCAAGTTCTCTAGTCGAGGTCAGGCGCTGATATGGATTTCATCAATAAACTGTACTGTAGTCACCAGCCCAGAGACATTGACCATAGAGCTTATCCATCAGAGCTATTTCAGATGGCCATAGTTCTCTTCTTGTGGTTTCCTAGAGTGAGCAGTTCTGTAAAATATGTTCTGTGTTTTATGGAGATTTCCACACCTGTACATAACTCTTCACATCTTTTTCAATGACCTTTCTTGGGAAATCAAGCTTGCGTTCTTAATATACCGGTACTATAAGCCTAATGTTTGTTCAGTATGTATGGTTTTGCTTTCCTTTTTTCATATTTTTCTATTCTCTATACTGTACTAAGAATTTATGACGGATGTGATCCCATAAAGACATCTGCATACAACATACAGGTAAGTTGCTAGTAAGATTAGCTCCTCCTTTAAATGGCATTGTAGTAGTGCCTAATGGTTGTTTGCTGCAGTGAGACATCTTCCTCCTAAAGAAAAAGAATGACATGCAAAGATCTTCCTCTATGTGAAACTGATGAGATGAAGTCAAGAAGACACCATGAAAAACTTTGCTTTTGGGGATTCAGATGGGGTTCAAAGAGATGCATTTTCCGCTGGTCACAGGCACTCAAGAGGTAGGCTTCGATCCTTCATTCTGTGGCTGAATATATGCTGTGTTCATGTCATGACCTGCATTCTGTCTTCACAATTCTCCATAGTATCAAATTTCTAGATCCCTTGTGAGTTTTCTTGACTATATTCTTGCTTCCAATATCTAAAGTAGAACATGTTCTGACTGTTGGTACAATGTCAATTTTCAAGACAATCTCACTGCAGCTGGATATTGGGTAGTGCCTGGATCACTCAAGGTTGAGATGTTTCCCATTACAAATAGTGTAGGATCCTTGTGTGGTCATCGAGATGACACAGAAGTGTTGTCAACAAAGGAGAGGACTAGTTATACTATTATTAGTATTATACCATCAAGCATTCGTTTGTGGCACCGGGGATACCTCAAGGTGTTGCTATGAACATGTTTGTGTATGAGAGGCTTCAGCCTTATGCCAGAAGCTTACTATCAGTCCGGATAGTAGCTTCCGCAGAAATTAGCTGCACCTGGATGTGTGACACTGTGGATTCATGTCACAACCCTTGTCCTGTAAGTGGGATGTCACCCTACAGTACAATTAGCAGTGAGACTGATCTACTTATTAAATTAACTGTTGTTCATCCATTATGAAGATGAATGATGACCATTTGTCATATCCATTTTTTAAAAATGCTATGATGCCTTTTTTGACTAGGTAGAGCGACATGTTGCTTATTTTGTGCAAGTCCTATTAGGCCATAAACAAATAATTGTGGGCCTTAAACAAATAATTTAAATTTACCTAGGTCTACACATATTCATATCTCTAATAAATACCTGCATGAGAGCGTAAAACATTCAACTGTCTATCCATAGCACGAGGTATTTGAATTTGATCCATTCTCCAATGCACACTTTGCGGAGGCTATCGCTTTGTCTTGTGTATTTCAAGGATTAATCTGATATAGCAGTTTCGTTTGCTGTGTCAGTGTGTGACTGCGACAGTTCTACACTGTATGAAGTGTATGTGTTTTGTTTAAAAGTTCCGTTACACTTAAGACACGATAGCAGTTTTGTTTTAAAAAACGTTTGATTAAAATAAAGTTTAAAATACGAGAGATTTTATTTACTTTAGGCTTAAAAAATTAATCTAAATTGTATTATTTAAATTATCGGGACTATTTTGCAATGGTTAGTACTTATTATACCAGTTTCAGTTAGTTATATCTTGAAAATGTTCACTAAATCATTGTTTTATTATCGTTGTTGGACGCCACTACAAATACATCACATAGAAACATGCCGTTTTATTTGTTATAATAGTAGAGCAATCAGTGTTGCCAGGTAGTTTTGGTAAAACCCGCGTCTCAGTCGACTAAAAGTAGCCCAAACCCGTGGATCAACATTTCAAACGTAGCCACACACACAAAAAACAGTCAAGTCTACTCAAGTTATTGTTTTACTAATTGAGTACAACAAACAAGAAAGAAAACAGTACAGTAATGAGGGAAGAATCTAATGAGAAATTAAGTAACGCAATCAACGAATTGCTATTTGCTGATGAACAATGCCTCATCTACAAAGAGAAACAGCAGTTACAAAAGCATACTTGTGCACTCATGACAACATGCACCCAGTATAACATGAAAATAAATACGCAGAAAACAGAAGTAATGAAAATCAGCGTCACCAAATTCAGTGAACATAACAATGTACAAAACTAAAGTGAACCAAGCCAAACAGAGAGATCAATCAATCAATAAACCCATAACCCTTTAGGGTCGTAGGGGTACCACATTGGATGCTTCAGCACACAGAGTCCTCCAGCGAATCCTATCCTCAGCGATGCGGATGAGTGTGGAAATATCTTGCCCTGTCCATTCCTTGATGTTGTGTGTCCATGTCTTTATTTGTCCTCCTCTGCTTCTTCCACCCTCGACAGTTCCCTGCAGTATTGTTTTTGAAAAGGGAAGTGATTGTGGACGTTAGGGGTAGGGTTATGGTTAGACTTATTCCCCTAACAAAAGTTATACATCTGACTCAACTCCATGAAAAATGTCTAATAAATATAATATTTATGATAACACTATTTATCTGCCCCTACTACTTTTCGTTAAATAATATAGAATCAACTTTTAGAGCTTGTTTTGTTTCTTCAAAATGTAGGTACAGCTCCCCGTATTGAACATAACTATACTCTGTTCACTCTAAGAATGAAGTGGGTCAGTGCTGATTGGTTGTTGGACACAGAACGCATTAATCGATTGTTAAGTGCTCAATAATATTGTTTTTAAAATGTTTTCAATAATATTGTTTTTACTTGTCATCAGCTGTTTAAAAATCACCTGTTATCGCTGAGTAACATGGGGGTGCGTTTTGAGCCACTTCATTCTTAGAGTGAACAGAATATAATAAATAGTAAAACTAATGTAAAAGAGAAATAATACAAAACAGACAAACAATGACTTTTTCTACGTTACCGTCCAACTGGGACCTTTATCAAGAAATGAATACAATCAAGAAATAAGCACACAAAATCATTAAATTATCAATGCAACGAGATCTTGTGATGATCACTTCATTTTCTCTTTTTATCGTCTCTAATGCAGTGAGATGGAGTCGTGATACCATCTCTTTGCATTTATAATAATTTTGTTTGTTTATTTCTTGTTTGTATTTATTTATGGATAAAGGTCTCTGTTGACCGAAACATAGAAAAGTCTTTAATACTTTGTTATTTATTTTTTACATTATTTTTACTATTTGTTAGTTATATTAGTTACCAGTAACAATATTGCATGATCATAGTATTTATCCTCCTTCCTTATCTTTAGGCTTTGGTGGCAGCATCACTATTTTTTACGGATAATGACTGGGCGAGGATCACTGTCACCAAGTTGTTCACCTACTGTTCTTTCCCCTATTCCAGCCAATTCTATGGTGCAAAATACCATGTCTGGGGTAGAAGTGCTATAACATCTTCTTGAATAGAAAGTTGGTGGGTCCTGTGGAATATTCAGGAGGATTTTGAGGTTGTTATCATCTTGTCAACTTTCTATCTCATCTCCCCTTCTGTATAAATTGTTTTATACCCAGCTTTTGGAATGACCCTTAAAGTCTGCCACTGCAAGGAAGTGTCTGTTGGGAATGTTAATACTGGTCTTGTTTAATGGGATTTGGGCAGTAGAAGTTTAGTATGTGGAATTCAAGGGTGTTGTCTTTTTTTAATGAATTATCTGGTATTCACTACCTTTCTTGTGTATTTTGATTTCTGTGACATTGATGTTATTCTTGATCAGTGTTAGTATGCCACCTTTCCTCCTATCTTTTCTGTCAACTCTAAAACATTAGTACCCACGTATTTTGAAGACCATTTTTCTCTCATTAAGATGGGTTTTCTGTATACAACACACACTAATCTCTTTCTAGTGCAAGGTGTTTTCTAGTTCTGTTTTTTTGTTGTTGTAAACTCCCTCTATATTCCAGTGCAAGATGTTAGTCTTGCTGGCCAGTCGCTTTTATTTTGCCCCTTGGCACCGCAAGGTAGACTTGAGGAACCTCTAGTGGCTGGGGGGTGAATTATGTGGAGGTTCAGAATCTGGCACTGCTCCTGTCTGAGGCAACTTCACAGGACGGCACTATGACGATTATTAAAATGTTTCGTCCAGACATGTCAACTAGTCGGGATGCATGATATCATGGTTGCTGGTGCGCTTCTCGGTCTGATATATATGACTTCAGTATATGTGCTTGCTTGAGCAGAACTGTGGTCCTGCTCGATATTGTGTTGGCCCGACAAATCTTAGTTTACAGTCTCTGTTCGCTGGGCTAAGCCCTATCTTTACTTCAAGGAGTTGGCCTCGATGGGGGCCAAATAATAAGGAAGGTCATTGATTTAGTATAGCATGAAGAATACAACGCTAGAGATGATAACAGGCAAAGAATGACATTAATTGGGATGCCAAGGGTGAGAGGAGAAAGTTTGTCCTTTCTTGAAAGATTGGAAAATCACATAATCAACATCTTACTGGGACTTTCAGCCTGCATACTTTTTGATGACTGCTGGAAAGGAGAACGGAGCACTTATGGGAATGTCATGCGGGCCATGATGCTGGTGTGTAATCAAGATTGAAGACCTTACTTCTCTTTGACAATCTGATAAATTCTATACTGAGCGGAGATTTGTCTTCTCTTTGATTTGATTTGTTCGCTCTCTGATAATCAACACGAAAGTTCGTGTGATTTCTTTCTCCAAGTGTGAAATATGTTATACTACTGGTTTCACAGCGGAGCTGCGTTATTTTGCATCTTCCGGCCCAATACATCCTTTCCGACACGTTTTTTAAAATGTCAAATTAGTTTCCCCAGCCTGTGCGGATTAACACGCAAAATACAGAAACTATGTAAACATCAACCGAGTACTTAAACATCCAAATAGAGAACACAAAAATAAAACTAGTCAAAGAGTTCCAGTACCTAGGGAGTATCTTCACAGAAGACGGACGACTCGACAGAGAGATAGAAATAAGAATTGATATGTGGTTTGTCCGTGCATACATTAGATTGATTTCCAACATAATCTGAGTTTTGATTCCGACGAGTGAGTGGATGTTGAGTTCAAGGCACTCACCTACGGACATGCCGACGACACAGATTTTGTGATTTGCACAGGCGGGTCGGTAATCCGAAACTACCGATGCGCATAGGTCTTTACCGCCAGATCACAAGGAAGAACAGTATACGAAGCCAGTGGAGCATTTACTGCAGCAACAAGCAGTCTAACAATGGAAGTATTTAACGTAACACAGGCACTTAACTGGCTGGAATCGCAAGCCTATTCCCATTCGTGCCTAAGTGACTCAATGAACATGATACGTAAAGTCAAAACCGGTCATGTACGTAGGGGATGGGTGGAGTCATTAGAGAGAGCTAAAATGTGAGTATCACAACGAAATTTCGCTCATATCTTTGCCCCCGGACACGCGGGTGTGAAGAGAAACGAACAGCTAGACCAATTAGCTAGCCTCGTCACCATAACAGATGGTCAATCTATGTACCGAGCAAACATAATCATTGCTCTTCACGAGTCCACACGATCAGAGGATTTTGCGATAAATTAGCATGAGTCAATACCAAGAATCCGCGAATTGGAAGTGAGAATGGACGTGGCCAGTAGAGAACACCTAACAAAGATTTCAAAGCGAGCAGTGAACCAACAGAGAACCGGAACCATCAACCGTTATACCATGAGAGATTTACTAAAGCTGACATCTGAGCACCTTTGGACATATCTGGTTGGCGAAGAGGAAAATCAACATATCTAATACCTAATACATAATAAGGCAAGTAAAGATTATGGAGTAGATTTTAAAATAAATCCACGATAATCAGAACAATCGCAGAAGAACAGGTGCTAAATATACTGCAACAAGTAGAACATTACCAATATCTCAGACACATAATCACAAATTATGGTAGATGTGAAACAGAAAGCAAAATGAGAATAGGAATGGCTAAAAATACATTCGATAACATGAAGAAAATATTGACAACTAAACAAATTACAGGCAGGCTAAAAAGGAGAATTATAAAATGCTACATCTATTCCATATTAATGTATGGCCAAGAAACATGGACATTGAACAAACAACTAAAAGACAGAATTGATGTCTTTTAAATGTGGATATATAGAAAAAGAGGAAGAACTTCATGGAAAGAGGAGAAAATGAACAGAATTGTTGTAACAACACTTCGTATGAAAAAAGAACTATTTACTACGCTTACATCTGAATCTAATGCTTTCGTACATTCAAGGACTTGTCCCCCCCCCCCGACTCAGAATGTGTACAGTGAAAAGTGTATTTGATATGAGCACTCACAGTTGTTATAGTGCCCATGCCTCCTTGATGCACTAAGTAAGTGCTTTTTATGCGTTTTGTTAATCAATCAATCAATCAATAAACCCATAACCCTTCAGGGTCGTAGGGGTACCACATTGGATGCCTCAGCACACAGAGTCTTCCAGCGAATTCTATCCTCAGCGATGCGGATGAGTGTGGAAATATCTTGCCCTGTCCATTCCTTGATGTTGTCTGTCCATATCTTTATTTGTCCTCCTCTGTTTCTTCCACCCTCGACAGTTTCCTGCAGTATTATTTTTGACAAGGAATCGTGCCTGCATACATGTACGAACCATGCTAGTTTTCGTCGTTTCACTATTGAAAGCAATGGCTCCTGGACACCTGCACACATCTCTACTTTATTTCTTACGTACACATTGGTCTTATGTTCCCTATAGGAAATTCGTAGAATTCTTCTGTAGCATTTATACTCGAAAGCCTATAATCTTCTCTCCATGTCCGCAGTGAGTGTCCAACTCTCACAACCATACAACACAACAGAAAGCACCAGCGACTTATACAGTTTGATTTTCACTCCAACACTGATGTTGCTTTTCCAAATCACAGTTAAGTTAATAGATTTTATTAAATGTCGTGTTCTAATTTCCTAATAGTATGTGTGTGTGTGGGGGGAATGGGGGAGTAATTAAAAATTAACTGCCACATTATAGGGCATATGCAGTCTTGCCCTGATAACTTTTCAGTTTCCAGCTGTTATGAAAATTATTTTATATTCTGCAGGGTGTCTCCACTTAATTGGCATTTATCTGTGCGAACGTTTTCTACGAACGTTATGTAGTTAATTAATTTTATGTTTACGAGTGCAGTTGCGTCTGTAGGTCCCACCAATGGTTCGCTATACAAACCACCCATTCAAAAGAAAACCTTAGTAGATGACATGCCGTTATATTGAGACTCTCTTATGGAAGCTTTGTAGTATGGTATCTATACTATTATAGACCCCCTCTGAGTAGAAGGCTCCTTTTATAGACATTGCACTAAGCCGAAAGCTGAAGTCTCCTGGGTATGAAAGATAGCTCAGAAAATCACCCAAATGCACATAAAAAGGAAGAGAAGATCACTCGCAATTACTGGGGTTCTCAAACAAACAAAGAATTGCGTGATTATGTACTATATCTTTCGAATTATATTTTCATGGCAAACATTATCATAATATTCTGATATATCATAATATTTCAATTCCATTTCAAGAACCCCACCCTCCCCAGAGAATATCGCGGTGTCGTATGGAACCGCGGATCACAGATTTAGAACCACTGGACTAGTGATTTATACCCGCGCGCACAAATCTCAGATTCTAATTATAGAACATATTTTCAATAATCAATATAAACACAACTGAAAAACTCAAACATCTCATAATAATTTAAAATTACAAATAAAATATAAAAATGTAATTTTTTCCAATATAACACATCATTTACAAAATTCATTTCTATTACACCCTCCCCCCCCCACCTCCCATTCATAATTCTCCACTATATACTTGAAGAGTCTATAACAGAAACACGAACTTGTGAAATCAAATAAGAAGAATATATAATGCTTGTAATTTATTCTATTTCTTCCCCTGCTGTATTGATTGCTGCTTGAGCAGACACAACTAATTGGTAAGACGGATCTTGTTTGTTTGGTGTTTGCAACAATTCATTCATAAATAACACTTCCTATTTCATTAGCAAAACGAAACAATACATGTTTAAATGCGCTCAAACGAAAGATAATCTAAGTAATGATAATAGAATTGTGCTATCGTTAATAAAAGATGAGCGAACAAAGTATCCTCTGCTGAGTTTTATTTTATTTTATTAGTTTTAAAAATAATCTTTAAGATAAGTCATAAGATATTGACATAACTTCATAAGATAACACGACTAATTATTATAGAGTAGAATTTATTATATGGATTATTATTGTGATATCATAATCATCTTCTACTGCACATGTTCAAGTATATTATTTTTGTTTTTATTGTGCCGGATAAATGTATTTTGTATGCTCGAGACATTTGTTACGTAGGCTGTTAGTTAAGGCAACTTAAGTCAGTTAAGGTATTATTGTTTGTTTCAGTTAAAGTAGGCTTGATAGATCTTGGTAGTAAATTCAGGAAATGTAATATAAATATAGATGAAAATGTATCGAACATTGAGGAACTGTTTCAGATTCTGATCTGTTAGGTTAGGTACTTTTTTGGTTAAGTAAAATGTACCTCTTGTGGTGAGACATGCTTCTTTCAACCATAGATGTATGTCCAATATTAGTGATTAGTAAGGGCAATAATACATACAGAAATGACGCTGTAAAATGGAGCTCTTCATCATAAACAGTGCTATTCATTAGAAACTATGTTGTTATTTTGATCCCCATGAATTACGAGAAATTAGCTTTTACTTCATATGTACAATGGGGTGGTTTCTCCTCAGCTTTATTTCATGCCCAAAAAGACTAGCTCTCAAGGGTGTGCAATTATTTGAGAAAAGAGTCTCCTACTCAGAGGGGGTAAAGTGAAAAATACAATCTCAGTAATTTACTAAATTTGACAGTATTTCAGGCCCATAATTGCCACTTAATTTCACCACCAGAAGAGTCTGCCAATAGTATTTGACACAATTTTCAAAAGGGTTTTACAGCAATATAAACACTATGGCCAGTTAGCCCTTGAAAACTGTAATTCAACTATACCTCTACAAAATCTGTATGTCAATCTGAAAAAAAATATGCAATTTAATGAATTAATTTAGGATCAAAATAGTTTACATGTAACATAAGAAAATATAAACTGACTGGTGCAAAAAAGTTGTGACAAAGAATTAGAGCAGAGTGAATAATTTATAAATATGTTAGTTATTTACAATAAAATATCCTAAAAACTATAAATTTTGTTGTTTGGGACGATGATTCTGGTGATTACATTCTGCTACTTTCTTCAGATTCAACCAGAGCTAATTAATATTCAAAATGGCATCTAATTTACATAATTTAAAGTGAATTGAATATACAAATATTTGTTAATTTTCATAATTATTTACACAAAAAAAATTGTGCAAACTATACATTTTTGTGTGTTTGGGAAGACAAGTTGAATCTGTTGGTCACATTTCCGTAATTTTCAGGTGCAACCAAAGATAATTAATATTAAAAATGGTGGTTACTTTGCATAATTATTAAATATTTTAGTTATTTATGATGAAATATCCTACAATGTTTTTGTGTTTCAAATGTGATAAAACTTTCATGTTGTTACTCTACATCTCTCGTGGAACTGAAAGTTTGATTAGGAATTAAAGTATTATTTGTTTATTCTTTTCCTAATGATCACAGCATATTATAAAAGGCAACTAAGTATTGGTAGGCATAGAGTTGACTACTCCATTTAGTACAACGTAAAAGTGACCCAACCATGTCATGCTAAAGTTAAATGTGTTAGGCCAAAACACAGATCTTACAGGCAAGCTTTAAACCATAACACAACACTCCATTTTTCAGACTAATCTTCCTAACAGAAGAAGTTGCCCATGTGTTTCTGGGACCTGAAAGGGGAGCAAGAATAGCAACTCTGTTTGCTTTCCATGCATGTCATAAGAGGCAACTCAGGAAGTTCTTGGGTAGAGTTGGCTGTCCCATCCCATATAGGGTCAAAGTGACCCTGAAGTCGAATGTGTCAGGCAGAAAGGTGCAGATATTGTAGAAAAGCTATAAACCATGACACAATGTATTCCGTTCTCCGGACTACATCCTGCTAACCTGTAGGAGTTTGAAAACGAATGCAGAAAGATAAGAACCCAACAGACTGTCCAATATTTGTCTGTCTTTCAACTTGTGAAACACGTTTTTAGTAAACCTCTTCTATTTGTTTTGTTGTTGTCAACTGTTGGTTCCAGTTTTATCCATATCCTCATATATAATATTATGTGTGTGTGTGTGTATATATATGAGTTAAGCTGTTTGCTGTGTGCTCTAGAGGCCTTGATCCCAGGTAATTATAAGGGGGGAGGCACACAAAAACTCCAAACCCTACTGGAATGATGAACTGGAGAAACTGCAAAATGAGATGGAAACATCAAGACAGCAGGCAGAGAACAGACCTAGCCAAGAACACCACATCAAATATCAGGAAACAAAGGCTAAATTTCGAAGAGCCAAGTTACAAGCCAGACGGAGCAGCTGGAAAGAAAAAACAGAGTCTAATTGTCAGGCAGTGTATTTATATAATGTAAAATGCAAATTCAATATTTTTTTCTTTTATAAAAATTATATTTATTTACCATAAAGCACTCAGTTTTACTGCAGTCTCATATCACTTACATTGCAGAATTTTTAAATTATTGTAGAAATTTGATGACATTATCAGCTAAATAATATGTTTGTTTATGTCATCATCAGCTGCACATTCTCTGAAACAGAGATACAACTTACAAACAGTTGTCATTAGCGCTTGTTTGCTTACCAGTCACCATGGAGTCTGGATTTATTCCTGGCACAGCTGTTATTCCCTGTACTAAAGTGGAAATCAGTGTGTCATGCCGGTAAGTTTAGTAGCAGAGTAAGATGTTGTTCCTATGCACAAGCTGTCCGAGGACCTTTAAGGTCATCATAGGGCTTATCAGCCACCTACAAACTCATAGACATGGTTATACCTCTAGCTGAATTTTATAAAGTGGATGTAACAAAAGGTTATCGTCATCATGTGATGGACAAACAACAACAACAGTAGAAGAAGGAAATGCTTATGAGACAGGTCCTTCCTAAATAGAAGGATGCTTGCAACAAGGTCCAATGAACAACTGTCTCTCTCTCTCTCTCTCTGTCTCTCTCTCTCTCTCTGTCTCTCTCTCTCTCTCTCTCTCTATTTCTCTCTCTTTCACACACACACACCATCCACAGCTAGTCAACGGGTGGCAGGGATTGCTTACCAGCAGGTTGGCGGTGTGGATACAGGGATGAAAGCTGCAGACTCTAACAGCAGATGGTTAGATGGTGGATGTCATGTACAGATAGAACATTTGAGCACAGTAAGACAATCTATGGGTAGGACACCCAAGTAGAAAGTAGTCCAAGTCTACCAAAACAGATAGCAGCACAGCCTTTTTCTTCCTTCGAAAACTGAGGAACTCTGAATGAAAGAAGGATGCTTTTGCATGTTAGTCGACAGATCGCCTCAACTGCACATTGAGCCACTGATCCATGAGTGCTCGGATCTCCTCCATAAATATTCCTCACGTTTCTACATGTAGATAAGTTCACTATATATCAAGTCATGTGTGCTTAAAAATGATACCTCTAACTTCTTCTTCTGCGTTCTTGTACTCCTGCAGATAAGCAGGATATAGTCCTGCAAACGTACTTAGCTGCGATAACTGTGCCTTCCAGCTTGACACATGGAGCTTGACTCCAACATGGCTTCTGGATCACTTCGATCACATATGGGATAGCCAACTCTGCCCCATAACCTATTTAGTCTTTTCTTATGACATGCATGGAATGTAAACTATTCCCTTTTAGGCCCCTGAAACACACAGGAGATATCTCTAACTAAAAAATGAGAAGGTTGCACACAGGACTTTATTTAAACTTTCTTAACTATAGATATTTAGCAATTTATGTCTTCATCATCTATTTTGTGTTAGATGGTCAGAGTTGATATCAAATAAGCTATGGAGAACAGCACACCAGAGTTGATATCAAATAAGCTATGGAGAACAGCACACCAGAGTTGATATAAAATGGTTATGGAAGAGTGGATATCTAATGATGAATTATGGAAGAGTGGATATCTAATGATAAGTTATGGAAGAGAGCACACTATTATCAGGTGAAGGTAGATATAGAAAATATAAAATAAAGATGAACAGAACAAATCCTCAAAAAGAAGCCTGACATAACCAGGCAGGCACTGGATTGGAATCCACAATGAGAGAGAAGAGTTAGAAAACTGAGGAACACTTTTCCACCACATGTATTGCAGCATATGTGTGGTGCCCAAATCTTATCTTGATCTCCTATTCTGCGCCATAATACATGTTGTACGCTGTCTTAATCACTTTAGACATATTCCATCTTTGTGATAGAAAAGTCACTTCACTACATACGTAACAGAAACTATTCGCACTGTTGACACATGTCCTGGGCATTTCTAACAAAGACACTTTTGAGAAGGAAAAATGCAATACTAATAACGCAATTTAATAAAAGATAAGATATTTATACACAAAAGTGATGTAATACCAGGTAGGATTGCATCACATGCTTCTAGTTACATTTTTATTGGTAAGTATCAATAATTTAGTCAACCACAGCTGTTGCATAATATATATATATATATAGAGAGAGAGAGAGCGAGAGAGAGATGGTAATTTAAAAAAAAGTTGCATTATCTAAAAAACTAGAGCAAATGAACATTTTTAAATATCGTTTTCAGCATCCCCAAATTAGTTAAGATAACTGTTTTCATTACTGGTACAATTTTAATGTTTACTAGTGTTATAAGAGTTAGAGAACAAACATAGAAGAAGAAAAAGCCTGCAGTAGGAAACAAACAAGATTGGCACTTATAGCAAATCTTCTGTACACAGTTTGTTCCCATCACGATCTTGAAATATAGAGAATATGAGCCATATACACATTAATTAGACATATATTTTTCCTCAACTAATTATATGCACATAACAACAGGTCCAGGTTCTTCATGAGTGGCATTCTGCAGTCTTACACTTAAAGAAATTAAGAAACAATGGAATTGAGGTGCAGCATGTACAGTATTTCTCTAAGTTCTTAACTGTTATTTGTATTCAGTATTTTTGTGTCTTATGTTGAGAGGTTGTGTTTTGTGTAAATCTAATTTACAATGTTTTTACCTCTCCAGAAACTTGGCAGATGGTGATGTTTTCTCAAAGTCTGATCCAATGTGTGTTTTGAAAGCCATTGATCCAAGGACGGGCAAGATGTATGAGGTATCTAGTATGTAAACTTGATATATATGCAACTGTTCTTACAGAGAAAACATCACAGATACAAAAAATCTATGGCAAGGGGCAAACAGAAAAACAAAATTATAGCTATTAAGAAGTTATTATTTAATAGCTGCACATCGCATGTGATGATGACAATTTCAGATTTGTGATTTGTGCATCTCTCTGGTATGTGGGGAGATTACTGAAAAGTTCAATCCTGGCATACAATCACCTGCATATTTGGGACATACATAATAAGAATTGGGTATCTGATTGTTTGGTCTTTTGAGGCAGCACGTTTTCTCAGTGCCTCTGAGATTTGATGCTTCTCTGCGATGCAGTACCTTTACTGGTGTTGCTGCACCACACTGGGTGATTTTGAGCGACAGACTCCCAGGATGTGGCATTGATGTTGAAGCTTTTTATAGATAATTTGAGTCCTTGAAGTGGATCATGGTACTATTCACTGGGAGAGGATTGAAACATTACCTCCATTTTCTTAAGAAGCTGTATTTTTGCAGTGGCAACACATGGTTGTGAGATATGGACAATGCCATCTGCAATGGAAAAGAAAATATCAGCATTTGAAATTAAATCTTATAGAAGGGTTCTAAGAATATGAACAGAAAGACGAACCAATGCAGACATCCAGAAAGATCTGAACATAGAAGAGAACTGGCTCCTAAAAAAATTCAAGTTAACATATTTTGGACATATAAAAAGACACAATGGTTTAGAAAGATTAATCATGCAGGAAAAAGTTATAGTAAAGAGAATAAAAGGCAGCCCAAGACTATGATGGACACAGGACATCGAAGACTTTCTGAACATGATACTAGAAGAAACTGTGCAGCTTGCACAGAACCGAGAGGCTTACATAGTGGCAGTGAGAATGTAGGAAGAGGTACAGGCATTAATCAGTGAGAATTCCAAGAATGGTGATATGGTTATATACACTGATGGTTGCGATGTTAGACGAGTGTGTAGTTAATGGCCTTCACAGCACAGTGTGTAGGATAGACTATTAGAGAAGAGAGTGGAGTAACATGACAGTGGAATTATGGCAGTGACCAGGATCTTGAACTGAATGGGCACACAGAGTGCAACTCATGTCTGCATTGTTTGCGACTCAATGAGCATGATCAGGAAATGCAAGTTGGCTGCATTTGTGAACAGTGGCTTCATGCTGTGGGAAGGGTGAAAGTTTGAGGGTGTCACATTTATTTTGTGCCTGGTCATTTGGGTGTTCAAAGCATTGAGAGAGCAGATAGATTGGCAGGTTCTGCCAGTGTATTGAGTGGCTGGGCAATGGATTGCACTAACATATTGAACTCTTTGAGAGAAACTGCACAATAAAATTAATTTAGTGATGATTCCTATTCCATGTCCAGAATAAAGGAGATGGAATTGAAATGTGTCATGGCTAGAAATGAACATTATTATGGTCGGCAAAGAATGTTTGTTAACCAACGGAAAACTAGAACTGTCAGTCATCATGTAATTATGGATATACTCAGAGGGCGATCGGAGTACCTATGGATGTGTTTTTTGTACAGTGATGATGATCTCTCAACTAACTAACAGTTGCCTATTTCTTCCAATAGACAGTAAAAAAAAGTAGAAAATTGGACAGAAAACTGGGGTATAAAAATAAAACACTAAAAAACTATGGCAACAATGTTCTCTCTTTCATCACACAGAGAATACATTCTTATAAAAATTCACAACCAACATATACACCAAACTGATTCACCAACATTCCACAGAGTCACATTCAACGGCAGATTCACTTCGAGATCAAATATTTAAAAAAATTCAAACAATCTTTTCTAAAATTTGCTGCAATGAAAAAATAATGGCACATCCTATGATCAGAACTCAAAAATATAAAAACATGTACAGTGAAACCTGTCTTTTAGTGGATCCTCTATTAAATGGACATTTGTCTTCAACTGAAATACTTAGCTATCACGACATAACATTTGTTGCTGGCGAATGACTTAACAGTACACTACACTATTGCTCTGCATTTTCCATTAATACATATCATTAAGTTTGTACCAATTTGATTAGTTTTGTGTTTAGGTTATGATCTCATGAGCTTGACAGGTAAAATACCTCTCAAAGTTTGGTTGCTGTACCAAATTATATTTTTTATATGCATAGATTATTATTATAACTAGTATCTTTATTTTTTAAAATGTTAACTAGTTTCGCTATATTTTTTATTTTAACTAGTTTCTGTATAGATTTTATTGTTACTAGTTTCTTATAGATTTTATTTTAGATTTTATAGTAATAAATTTCTCCATACATTTAAAACTAGTTTCTTCATAGATTTTTATTTTAAGTAGTTTCTTCATATTTTTGTGGTCTAAAAAATGTGTATTGATTTTTTCCCATATTAGATTGGAAGAACAGAAATTATCCAGAACAATTTGAATCCTGACTTTGTGAAGAAGTTTCTTCTTGATTACTTCTTTGAGGAGAGACAGTTGTTGAAGTTTGAAATGTAAGTCTGTTTAGTTAGTTGTTTATCTTCTGTGCTAATTTCCCAAACTGCTGTTGGTTAGTAGAAAGGTAGGTTAGAAAATGGAATGTGTTGTAGTGCTTTCCTGTACTACTTGTGCCTATTGACTTGACATATTAAATTTAAGCGCATATCAGCTGTTACAACAGGATGTGTAGTACATGTGTTAGTGGGGCCTGGAATGGGGGAAAGAATAGTAACACTGGAAAATATGTTCTTGATTAAAACTATCATTTTGTTGAAATGGAAAAAAATCATTTTGTTTCAATGAAAGCTATTATATTGTTATAATTTAAAACTATTTCTTTGTTGCAATTTAAAACTATCATGTTGTTGTAATTGAAAACTATCATTTTTATTGCATTTGAAAATATATTGTTCTTGTTAATTCTTCTTCTGTGTTCATTCTCAAACTCCTGCAGATTAGCAGGATATAGTCCAGAGAACAGAATGGGTGATTTCTTGGTTACAGCCTTGCTGCAATATCTGTACCTTCCAGCCTGCCACATCCAATTTCAGCATGGCTTCTGGGTCACTTTGACCATATATGAGATTTGACAGGCAATTCCACTCCATAATCTCCTTAGTTATTTCTTATGACATATATGGAAGGTAATTCGTATTGCTATTCTTTTCCACTCTTTCAGGTCCTGACAAAACACGAGTATGTTCTTCTAGTTTAAAACAAACTATTACATTACTGTAGTTTAAAATTATTATTTTATTATATTTTACATTTTCATGTTGTAGTTTCTTGCAGCTATTATACTTTGCTAGGGAAAGCTATCATGTTCTAATTTCACAATAACCGGTATATTGTTCTAGTTGAAAATTTTTGTTCTATTTGAAAGATATGTTGTTGTAGTTATGTTTTTCAAGTTGAAAATTGCAATGTTATTCTCCAGATATGATGTGGACAGCCCAAGTGTTCATCTAGCAGATCATGTGAGTCAGACATATACAAGTTTGTTAAATAACATTAGTCATATGCGTTACTACTATAGATTACTATATGTGAAATGAGATGTCTAGGACAAACAGCAAACAGAACAAGAAGAGATCATGTGAAGAATGAAGAGATTACAAGAATTGTTGGAACAACATCTGTGGTCAAATATGTTGAAAAACAGCCTGAAATGGTTTGACCATTTTTTGAGAATGAACCATTTACTGGCCAGCAGCAAAAGCATACAACATGAGAATGGAAACAGCAAGAGGCAGAGGAAAACTAAGAAGAAGATATATTGAAGGAGTTACCAACATTCTGAGACGTCACAATATTACTTCGCATCAAGCGACTAAATGTGCCAATAAAAAAAACAATTGTTATTAAATCCTGCAATACCTTACATCAAAAACAGAGAAAAGACAATAGATAGATATAGTCTGTTAGGAACCTTCTTCTTTCATTTTCCTGAGAACAGACATGCAGCTGTCACTCTCCATCGATCGCCATTTGCTTTATTCCTTTTGGATTTCAGTCCAGCTCGTCTAGTTATGATGTTAGACTTCTTGGTCTTCTGAAAGCAAAGTATATGATGACAGTTATTGATCATAAAGTCTGTAGTTTTGAAGTGATTTTATTAGAAATCTACTGATTGGGAAATGAACAAAAGTATGTTTTTGTTTGTCCATCACAAGTGATGATGACCATTTGTTACATCTATTCGCTAAAACCATTTGTTATCTTTCGGCGTCAGGGTAGAAGAAGGTTTTAACGAATAGATTTGTTACATTGACTTTATGAAATTCATAATACACAATGATTTAAAAAGATTCATTATGGAAGGAAAGTTCCAGAAAAGAGAACAAGAGACAGATTAAAACAATGATTTAGAAATATTAATTATGGAGGGAAAAATCTCAGGAAAGATAACAAGAGGCAGATGAAAACAATGATTTAGAAAGATTAATTATGGAGGAAAAAATCCTAGGAAAGAGAACAAGAGGCAGACCAAGTCTAAGATGGACACAGAACATCAAAACCCTTCTGAACATGACACTGGAAGAGGCTGGACAGCTTACACAGAGCCGGAAGTTTACAGAGTTACAGTGAGGACAATGTTCTGTAAATGATATCTCATATAGAAAAGGTTGTTTTTATATCTCCCAGATATTGTGAGCAGTTCTAAATGGAGTAGTTTCTCCAGAGATTTATTTCATACACTGAAGACTCTAACTCTCAACGGCATGCATTGCTTTAGAAGTTTCCTAATATGAAGGAGTAAATGCTAGGGGTTTTGTGGCTGCTCTGCCTTTCTACAACATGCAGATGGGGGTCTTGAGATTTAGTGTCTCTATCAAGCATCCTTTCCTGTCAGAGGTATCCATAGTAACCCAGCCCTGGGTCACTGTCACTGGTGTGGGTAGGGCAGCCAGCTAAAAATTCCCTGCCATTCATGGAGATCTTCGATTATGCACAGTTATCATGTTTACCAGAATCTGGGCTCTCCCAGGAAATTGTCACATTCTGGAGAGAGTTGCTTTTCATCACATCCATGTGTTATAGCTGGAACATCACATACATATTGGTAGTCAGGCCCATGGTCATGGCTAATTTGTGTTCCTCTACTGATGTGCAAAGCAGTGGCTGAATGTCTGCTGGTATTATTGGCTCAATGTTCTCTGGTAACAGTCGCTGAAAATCTTCTGGTAGCAATGACTGAATGTCTTCTGTTAGCAGTGATTGTCTTCTAGTAGCAGTAACTAATACTCATCCTTATGTTGCCGGAGATCATTTCATGGCCAAATTTCACAATTTTTTGCCATTTTAAAGTGTCACTGGCAATTAAATCTATGTTTGGTAATTTTTTTTCTATTATTGATCAATTTGAAAATTTATTAAAAGTTAGAGTGTTGGTCATTTTTTGCCGTATTTTAGCGGAAAATTACAAAAAAAAAATAATGATTTCAACAAACTGGCAACATGCTGTAAATCACGACATAGAATATTCCATTATTTGTACTACATCCTGTTAACAATTGCGAAAGAAGGAGAAGGTTAGTAATTAGTGACTATCTGAACTAACTGAAAGTTGGACACACAGCGGACATGGAGAGATGACTATAGGTCTTCAAATACAAATGTTACGGACGAATTCTATGAATTTTCTATAGAGAGCATAAGACAGATGTATACATAATAAATAAAATAGAGATGTATACAGATCCACAAGAACCATTGCTTTCAATAGTGAAATGATGAAAACTTGCATGCATTGGACATGTATGCTGATATGATTCCTTGTCAAAAACAATACTGCAGGGAATCATTGAAGATGGAAGAAGCTGAGGAGGACAAATAAAGGCATGGACAGACGACATCAAGGACTGGATAAGACAAGATTTTTCCTAATTCATACGCTTCGTTGAAGATAGAAATTGCTGGAGGACTCAGTGTGTTGAAGCATCCAATGTGGTATCCCTATCACAGCCAGTCACACACAGATTGAGATACTGGAGAGATTTCAAAATGAAGTTATGCGGATCATCCTTGGTTGCACAAGGGACACACCCTGTGTGGCAGTGAAGTCTCTCCTTGATTTTCTCAGCATATCTCACAGAATTGTGTGAACATGCCTGTGCATACCTCAGAGTCAGTTCTGACATAGACCACCCACTATATACAGTGAGCTCCCTCATGTGAAGGGAACGAAGCTCAAGAAAGGCAAATTGTAGATGGGTCATGCTAAATATACAGTATAAAAGATTTGTGCCCCAGAAGGCATAACTCCTGGTGAGAAATGGATACCTATTCCTATGGTCTTTTAAGAGGCAGTCAAGACCATCATTATACTCAATAGAGAGTACAGGG
The DNA here is from genome assembly GCA_034231615.1 of Meghimatium bilineatum. Lineage (NCBI taxonomy): Eukaryota > Metazoa > Mollusca > Gastropoda > Stylommatophora > Philomycidae > Meghimatium > Meghimatium bilineatum. The sequence continues at coordinate 30,017,676 of CM067319.1, forward strand.
AACACTGCCCTTTGAGCATGGATGCTAGGTCAAGGCACTCATCTGTGAACATGCTGCTGACACAGATGGGATTTACACCGACAGGTTGGTCATCCACCACCAGCAATACATATAGGCCTTTACTGTCAGATCACAGGGAAGAACAGTACACAAAGCCAGTGGAGTCTTTACTGCAGCAACAAGCAGTCTAACAATGGAACTATTTGCTGTAATGCAGGCACTTAACTGGCTGAAAACGCAAGCCTATTCCCATGCGTGCATACTAAGTGACTCAATGAAAATGATTCAGAAAGTCAAAACAGGTGATGTACGTAGGGTATGGTGGAGTCATTAGAGAGAGCTAAAATTCGGACCTCACTGTAAAAACTCACACTTATCTTTGTCCCCGGACACACGGGTGTGGAGGGAAATGAATGGGTCGATCAATTAGCTAGCTTTTCCACCATAACAGATGGTCAACCTATAGACTGAGCAGACATACTCATTGTTTTTAATGAGTCTGCATGATCAGATGATTTTGAGATAAATGAGCATGAGTCAATATCAAGAATGCACAAATTTGGAGTGAAGATAGGCATGGTCTAAAAAACAAAGATTTCAAAAACAGCTGTGACCTAACATAGAACCAGAACCATCAGTCATTATACCCTGGGAGATTTACGGAAGCTGAGATCTGAGCACTTATGCACATGTCCAGTATGCGAAGTGGATAATTAACATATCTAATACCTAATACCCCTACGACTCTGATAGGTTACGGGTTTATTGATAGATAGATAGAACCAATGGAAATACATTCCCCATCCATACCGACTCTGTCAGCAGATGCACAGATGTCAACTAGTATCGATTTTCCATATTAATATGGATTTCAGACCCACAACACCCCCCCAACCACCCTCCCCATAATAAAAATTCCAAATAACAAAAAATTTAGTGGATTTTACACAAAAAATTTGCTAAATATGGACATTTAAAAAAATTGAAATACAAAAATAAATTGTTAAAAATATGAATTTATGAAAAAATAAGTTGACAACTATGGCAGATGGGGAAGGGTATGTATGCTTATAGTTCCTGTGGCACATTGATTGTATATTTTCTTAGGCTTACTTGTTAATCATCCTCTCTACTATCTCCTTGAGCAATCTCAAACTCCCCGAAACAAGGAGAAGAAGATATTTCCATGTTTATACCGTGATAATATTGATTTCAGTGGCTATCTGTAGCCATGTTGATAGTGGCAATAAAGGTCAAGCAAATTTGACCATGGTTAACTTTGAGCTTGGTAAGTATATGAGAACCTATTATTTTGAATGACAGGTTTACAATACTAGCAATATGTTTACAGACAACCACCGTTCAATGAAAGTGATAAAAAACTGAACGTATTAGTTACCAACATTGAAGTCGGATGTGTCGGGTCATTGGTGAAATAAAACAGTGATAGGACACATTTTAATTCTCTGAACTACATCCTGCTGGATATCTAGTAGGACCATTGGCTTGTAATAAGAGAGATCTGGTGAGAGTCTGAGAACGCATGCAAACATAAAAATATGACTTTAATTGTGTGTATTTTTTCTCTTTCAGGATTTTCTAGGTTCCATTGACTGCTCACTTGGAGAGCTTGTTAGTTCTCAAAACTCTTGCTTTGAAAGAAATTTACAGTAAGTGGGATCTTTTGTCATATTTGTGGATTGATAGAGGATAGAAACAGCTGACAGGGATACCTTGATATTGCATTATTCCATTATTAAAGTGTGTGTATATATATATATATATATATATATATATATATATATATATATATATATATATATATATATATATATATATATATATATATATATATACAATTGTGTTGCACTGTTTTGCCGATCAATTAGCTAGCCTTTCCACCATAACAGATGGTAAACCTATGGACTCAGCAGACATACTCATTGCTCTTAATGAGTCCGCATGATCAGCAAGTTTGTAAAATATGTATAGATTTCCGTGTAATGTTTTGAATTGATGCACATGATGGAAGAAGTGCTTGTGTAGCTTGATGTTGTTCTGTGCATTGAAATAGATGAACATGGCAAAATTTCTTGTGTAGCTAGATGTAGACCTGTACATTTAAATAGATGAACATGGCGGGAGAAGTTCTTGTGTAGATAGATGTAGACCTGTATATTTAAATAGATGAACATGGCGGGAGAAGTTCTTGTGTAGATAGATGTAGACCTGTATATTTAAATAGATGAACATGGCGGGAGAAGTTCTTGTGTAGATAGATGTAGACCTGTATATTTAAATAGATGAACATGGCGGGAGAAGTTCTTGTGTAGATAGATGTAGACCTGTACATTTAAATAGATGAACATGGCGGGAGAAGTTCTTGTGTAGATAGATGTAGACCTGTATATTTAAATAGATGAACATGGCGGGAGAAGTTCTTGTGTAGATAGATGTAGACCTGTACATTTAAATAGATGAACATGGCGGGAGAAGTTCTTGTGTAGATAGATGTAGACCTGTACATTTAAATAGATGAACATGGCGGGAGAAGTTCTTGTGTAGATAGATGTAGACCTGTACATTTAAATAGATGAACATGGCGGGAGAAGTTCTTGTGTAGATAGATGTAGACCTGTACATTTAAATAGATGAACATGGCGGGAGAAGTTCTTGTGTAGATAGATGTAGACCTGTACATTTAAATAGATGAACATGGCGGGAGAAGTTCTTGTGTAGATAGATGTAGACCTGTACATTTAAATAGATGAACATGGCGGGAGAAGTTCTTGTGTAGATAGATGTAGACCTGTACATTTAAATAGATGAACATGGCGGGAGAAGTTCTTGTGTAGATAGATGTAGACCTGTACATTTAAATAGATGAACATGGCGGGAGAAGTTCTTGTCTAGATAGATGTAGACCTGTACATTGGAATAATTTTTCTCAAAACAGTTGCACTGTTTTGTGCTGCACTGATACTTGTCACATATATGTCGTAGGATGTGACTAAGGAGGTTTTGTGGTGGCTTTCTCATCTTATTGAGAATGAGAATGGAACCAATGCAACCAGCCCTTTGTGCACACAACAGCAGAAGATTGGGTTATAAGACACGAGGAAAACAAAGAACTATATGGGTGGAGACAATGAATTCTTAAAGAGACGCATTCAATGCTTATTTGCACAAGTGGAAATGACAATAGATAGATAGATCCCATTAAGGGACAAAATTACCCCAGAATCCATACTGCAGTCAGATGTTTCAGGCCAAAATGTGCAGGTACATATCACAGCTAAGCTGTAAACCATGGCACAACAAATTCTTTTCTCCTGACTTCATCCTGCTAATTTTCAGAAGTTTGAAAATGAATGCAGGATAAGATCACATTGAACTCTTTGAGCAACATAAAAATGTAGTAAAAATAAATAAACATCAAACCACAAGAGAGTATAACTATATAAAACTTGTGATTAAAGGTTGAAAACAAATAAAATACCCTCATACCTTTTCCCTTTTTTTTTTAAATGCCTCACCTTCCCCCTCCTAAATAATTTAGCAAAGTTGTGTCTGCAGACAAGAACATAAGATAAAAGTCAGGGATCATTCTGATTCTATCTATGTGATGTGTCCTTTACAGAATGTTGTCTACACTGCCACTCTGTAAGCCTCTCGGTTCTGTCCATCTTCTTCTAGTGTCATTTTCAGAAGGTCTTTGATATCATGTATCCATCGTAATCTTATTTTGCTTCTTGCTCTCTTTCCTGGAATTTTTCCCTCCATGATTAATATTTCTAAACCACTGTGTCTCTATATGTCAGAAATATGTTAATTTGCGTGGTTTGAAGAGCCATTCTTCTTGTATGTTCATGTCTTTGTGGACGCCTGCATTGGTTCATCTTTCTGTCCATGATACTCTTAGGATCTTTCTATAACATTTGATTTCCAATTCCAATATTTTCTAATCCATTGCAGATGTCATTGACCATATCTCACAACCATATGTTGCAACGGGAAAAAAATAATTTCTTAATAATTGTAACTTTATTTTTATGTTTGCCCTTGCCAAAGATTTTTCATCTGTAAAGTGAGAGAAATATACATAAGTTCAATATTTATGAACTTAAATAAATAAAATAAAATGTGGTTTGAAGAACTTTGAAAATATTATTGTAGTATTGCTGGAAATAATTACTGAGTTTCGAGAACAAATGTCTTCGTAGGATAACTAACACCCATTGGAGTGAATTCAAATCGAATGATAAAATCAGAGAAGAGACACATCAAAATTTCATCACAGATGTTATCAGAAAATGCTGTTGGTCCTACATCGGGCATGTCCTACGCGCAGACACCAACAGAATACACCACCAATCTCTTGAGTGGATACCTACAGGCAAAAGAGCAAGGGGTAGACCAAAAGAAACACTCAGAAGAACAATACTTAGAGAAAGTAAAACAACCAATATCCATACTATTCAAGAACTGCACAGAATATCTTTGAACAGAATGAATTGCTGGAAATATGAACAGACACATTAAACCAAGGAAGATTTTAGATGAGTTAAATGATTTTGACAACAACAACATACAGCTGCGAAAATGTCAATACTTGAATATGGTTAACTTTCAGGTTGGTGTTCAGCACACATTATGGGATCCAGCTCTTTTGTATGGCTGGTCTATTATTGATATGACTACAGATATCCATCGTTCAGTAAAAGTGGCAAAACACTGAATGTATTAGTTACCACATCAAAGATGGATGTGTCAGACCATTGGCACAAATAAAACGGAGATACAGCACAATTCCGTTTCCTAGACTGCACACTGCTTTAAATTTAGTAGGAAAATTGTTCTGCTACAAGAGAAATCCAGCAGGAGTTGGAGAATGAAACAAAATATTTGCATGTACATGTTTATGTGTGCATTCATTCTCAAACATGTACACATGTTTATGTGTGCATTCATTCTCAAACTCCAACTGAATCTCTCTCTTGTAGCAAGATGTTCTCAAACTGCCACTGGATCTCTCTTGTAGCAGGACCATAACCCTACTAGATTTCCAGCAGAATGTATCCCAGTGAACGGAAATGCTATTTTATTAGCGCCAATGGCCTGACACATCTGTCTTCAGCAGTGCATGTACACATAATACTTCAAGTTACCACAATAATTTATTGAAATTGTTGAAAAATGTTTATATATATGTATATTTTTCTTCAGAGGGGATGCATTGTTACGACAAGGAAAATTAATTGGTAAGTAACTAGACTGATGGTTCAATGATAATGTATAGAGTTTTAGTCCCAGTTTAGCAGATTTTCTTGTCACCAACTGAAAATTGGTGCTCAGATTTGTATAATCTTCTTCCTAAATTGTTCTCTAACTCCTGCAGGTTAGCAGTGATATAGTCAGAACAGCTCATTCAAGTTTGTAAAATATGTATAGATTTCCGTGTAATGTTTTGAATTGATGCATATGATGGAGGAAGTTCTTGTGTAGTTTCATTTTGTCCTCTACATTGAAATAGATGAACATGGTGGAATTTCTTGTGTAGTTTAATGTACTCCTGTACACTGAAATATATCTACAGAGGACAGACGTGTTAGGTCAGGGATGCAAATAAAATGATGATACAATACATTTTCATTCTCTGGACTACATCTGCTGGAAATCTAGTAAGACCAATGTCCTTTCTAAAAGAGAGATCCAGTGGGAGTTGGAGAATGAACACTGAAGAAGAAATAGATGAACATGGTGGGAGTTCTATCTTGATGTAGACATGTACATTTAAATAGATGAACTTGGGAGAAGTTCTTGTCCATCTTGATATAGTCTTGTACATTGAAATAGGACATGCTGTACTGTTTATGATTTACTGGCATGAGACCTGAATTAGTTATTGACTTTTTTCATCCCTGAGAGGCTATATGATCATCTACACATACTGAAGGCATTTAGTTATCCAGGGAATGTATAAATGACATGGTTTAAACTAGCAGAGGCAGGCAAAGTGAACCACTTCAATAAAATAGGGGCTTAAAAGGAGTAGAGGATTGGCTTTATTGTACTCGGGTTGCCTGATATTTAGCTCTGTTCCTTCAAGCGATAATCCCCAGGGATTTCCAAACAACCCAATTTATAAACACGATGACACAAGCCAGATTCGAACCCTCAGCCTCATGAATACAAATTAACCACTATACCAGGGAGATTTCCCACTTGCATAATCTCTGATAGGAGCACACTATTTGCAGAATGTTTTCATGGATATATTTATATGCTACATTCTTCATGGCAGTGTCACAGCAAGTGTTTATAGATGCTTTTGTAGGACTGATCAATCTTTTTACCCCATCAGACTGCATCCACTGTAACAGTGTTACCATGGTGAGTTGTTTGATCTTTCTGGATACAGCTGGGAAATCTTTAGTCCCCTTTGAACTAGCCTTAGTTTGCTGCAACAGACAGTGATGACCAGGCTTAGTTTATCTGCTACTAGTAGGACAGACAGTAGTTTTGCTTACATGTGAGTGGGCCATTCCAGGTTTAGTTTATCTGCTACTGCTAGGACAGACAGCAATCTTGCTAAGATGCGGGTGTATCAACCAGTGTAATTGTTTCAGCTACTAGTAGAACAGACAATATTCTTACTCAGATGTGGTTGGTCCTGGTCAGGCTTAGTGTTTTCCATGTACTATTTGAGTCAACTAATCAGCCAAATCAATCAATCAATCAGTTCAATCAATCAATAAATCAATCAACATGCCAAGTGGCATAAGCTATCATGTTTCTTCACAATTCTCTGTCTCTTGTGTTGTTAAATAAGTTCATTTGGTGACATTCTTTTGTGGCACAGTGACAACCCAATCAGCAACATCTCTCTTTGTCTTCCTCTGTCTCTTCTTCCTGTGAACATTCTGGTGGTTACTGAATGTTCAAGTTTTTCTTTTCTCATCACATGCCCTAAGAATCCTGAATGTCTCCTAATTTTTGCTAAATTTATCATTTTACTCCAGCACTTCTGAGAACTTAAGGCTGGTCATGATGAGAACTGTCACTAATACGAGCTATGTCATTCAAACAATTGAGATCTGGATCAGAGGTGGGCAACCTTTTTAGGTTAACAGGTCGGATTGAGGTTTTCTCATGTATGGGACCAAAAACCTTTTTATTTTTAGTCCTTTTGAACTCTGATGAGTAGTGATTTCTGAGCTCGGAGGCCCAGTGCATGTGGTATTTTAAGTCAGCCTGATGAGCCATAAAATAAATGGCTTTACAGGTCATATTTAGCCTGTAGACTATATTGTGCCCTTGACTGATCTAGATGAAGCTCATGCATCTATTTAATGCCTTTGTAAATGGTTGTAAAGATGTAGAGGATTGACTTAATTGTGCTCAGGTTGCCCTATATTTACTATGTCCCTCTCAACGGAGCAGTAAGCCGGCTGCTGAAAGTACCATTCATAGCTTTAAGTGATAACACCCAAAAAACTCTAGACAAATCCACTTTGTAAACAAAACACAGAGAGGGATTTGAACCTGCTATCTCTTGAGGACAAAATGAATAGCTTAACCACAATTCCAGACAGATCCCCTTAATGTCTGTGTATGTAGCATTCTTCATTTTAAAGCTAATGTTATAAAGTTATTCATGATAAAGATATTCATGTTAAAGTAATTCATATTAAAGTAATTCATATTAAAGTCATTCATGTTAAAGTTATTCATGATAAGGTTATTCATGCTAAAGTTATTAATTTTAAAGTTAATTAAATTACTGGTTCTTCTTGTAGAAGGCATAATTAAAACCAAAATGTTGCTTAATTTCTTCTAATTTCTAGTCAGAACAGAGGAAGTAAGCACTTGTAAGGTAAGATTCTATTTTCTCTTTGCATTGGGGTTTTTGTATGGATATTTCTTTGAGACTGGATTGACGAATATTTATTCATACTCTGCTTCGCAGAAAATAGAAACCAATGTTGTTTCTCTGGGCCATTGTATTTGACACAGCATTTCATATTCCGGGCATTACTTAAGAATATGTTCTGTTCTTTGAACTTTGTATACATATTGCTGCGGAGTCTATTGTGTTCTGTTCTGAGGTGCAGAATGGCGACTTTTTCTGGTCTGTTCATAATTTGTAATATTATAGTCAATAAAAGGTAGTACTGCTAGTAGAACAGAATGAAAATAATGCTCACGTGGGAGCCATGTAATGGAGTTCTACTGGATGACGACTGACACACTATCACTGTCGGATGCCTACATGAATTAATATAGTATACACAACAAAACACAGAATATAATCATACAAATAACAATACAAAGGACATAATCGACGTTTCGGATCAAAAGGCCTTTTTCAAGGTACTCACATAGCATACAAACATAAAAATACCACAAGTAGAAAGGTATACACTACAACAAGCATGTCCGAGTGAAATATGGTCGTGAGATACCGAAAGGATACGAACAGGAAGTACACAAAGACGATAATATCGGTGTAATGAGAGGAACAAAACGATAACGTAAATGACGGCACAAAATGAATAAAGACAAAGACCGATCTGACCGAGAACTAAGCAAAAGAGTGGTCGGAATTGAGTCCAAATGGCTTGATGGTACCCAACTAAAAAATGAGACGATTTTCTAGGTCGTACCTATATCTATCATCGGTGGTGCAGGATCTGATGGCAGTGACCTGAATGTTAAGGACACCACGGTGGCCATCGCAGTTGAAGTAATTGACCACAGGAGTGGGTGTTCTGTGTTTAATCTGTGCTTTCTACTTGTGGTATTTTTATGTTTGTATGTTATATGCGTATCTTGAAAAAGGCTTTTTGGTCCGAAACATCGATTATGTCCTGTGTATTGTCATTTGTATGATTATATTCTGTGTTTTGTTGTGTATACTATATTAATTCATGTAGACATCCGACAGTGATAGTGTGTTAGTTGTTTTCTAGTAGAACTCCATTACCTGTCTCCCACATGAGTATTATTATAATTTGTTGTAGTCATCTATGCAATTGAGGCCAAATCCTTGCCATAGAGATGGGGCTTAGTTCAACCAATAGAGGCTGCTAAGACTGACCAAGCCCTCCTAAAATCGAGCAATCGAGTCTGCCCTAGTAAGTACAAGTGCAGAAGATGGAAGCAACCAGCCAAGAACACACTACAGCAATCAGGAAGCCATGCACCAACCCACACAATGAGTATATGTTTACATCCTGCTAATCTGTAGGAGTTTGAGAATGAATTGTGAAGAATAAATCTTGGTTGTTACATTCTGATTTTTAGAGAATATCTGACAATCAGACAAGGAAATGTTTGGCTTTTTACACTTACTTCAAAGATGCTTTATTCATGGTAACACATCGCTACTTGTTCTTGAGTCAATCTTGATGTAGTCCTGTACATTGAAATAGGACATGCTGTACTGTTTCAGCAACTGTTAAAGCCACTGTAAAGTTAAAAGTGTAACAGGATCACCCAGATTATATATAAAAATCCACAGAAGATGGATTTTTCGGGCCATTGGTGCAAATAAAATGGCGACACAACGCATTTACATTCTCTGGACTACATCCTGCTGGAAATCTAATAGAACCATGGTCCTACTACAAGAGAGATCCAACAGGAGTTTGAGAATGAACGCTGAAGAAGAAGAAAAAGAAGAATATATAAAAAAAAATTATTCCCACCATCATCTCTATAGGCGGGACCAGGTGACCAATTTCAAACTATGTACAGGACATAAAAGACTGAGTCATCACTTTTATCACAAACAATTTAATTATATTAAAAATTTAGACCAACCAGACGTACCAATCACCTACCATAAAAAAATCAGATGATCAAGTCAATAAGAAAGCCACAAACACCAACACAAGATGACTATCACATTATGAGCAGATCAGAACAAGTTGTAATTCTATGCCTCAGAATGGGACACAACCGACTCTGCAGTCATATGTACACAAAGGTCAAGATTGGCAACATGGTCATTTGTACAGGCAGCACAGAGTACCAAATTATACTTCAAGAGTGTTCTGAGTATGAAACGCTGAGGCAGACATATTGACCAGAGGAAACAACACTGGAATCAAAGCTCTATGGCCCACTGTATGAACTACAAATGACTGAGTTTTATTCAGGAGACAGAATTACAGATATAGACATGTTTCAAGTGAACGAAAGAAGGAGAAGAATATTAAAAATTTAAATATGTGTTACTTCAGCCTATACCTGATGGTTTAATCTTTTCTGGCTATTTAGTAAATCTATATTTATCATAGATACAAGACCTGCACAATAAATTTCCAAATCTGTGCCACCAACTCTATGGCAGCCAAACACTTGTTGTATACCTGGCCAATTTATGATGAAGAACAGAAAAGTACGTTGACCATGTCCTGTCACCTTTCAGGAAAAACTTTACTGCTGTGAGACTTGGATTGACCTACCTTTGTCAGAGTCAATAATGTTGAAATCTGAAGATGAAGAATATCACATTCATGTTTCTGTATTACATTTTGTAATGTAGTAAAGTACTACAAATGTACGTACATCAGATATCTGCTATGAATTTTCTTTGTTTGCATTGTAAGGATGAGGTGGTCATACAACTGAAGGGTATGCATTTGGACAAGAAAGATTTCTTTGGAAAATCAGACCCATTTCTTTTGTTTTACAGAGTAAATGAAGACTTCAGGTTTGTTGATTCTCATTGTTGTTGTTAATAATAATAATAATAATAATAATAATAATAATAATAATAATAATAATAATAATAATAATAATGAAAATATATCTTGTATAACAGTGGTTTGCAATGTGGGCCATATCCCCCCCCCCCCCCCCCCCATCCTGAGGACCATGGAGACTTGAAGGAGGGAGGACACAAAGAAAAATATTGAAATTAGGGATCACAAGAACAATTTTAAAATTAGGGATGATGGAGAAAACTGTTGAAATTAGGGATGATGGGAAAAATGTTGAAATTAGGGACCATGGGAAAAAATGTTGAAATTAGGGACCATGGGGAAAAATGTTAAAATTAGGGACCACTGAGAAAAATGTTGAAATTAGGGAACACCGATAAAAATGTTGAAATTAGTCAACACTGTAGCACAGATATTTTTGTTAAATAACTGATAATTTTGTTATAATATTTGTCAACACTGTAGCACAGATAAGTTTTGTAAAATAACTGATACATTTTTTATAATCTTTGTCAACACTGTAGCTCAGATAAGTTTTGTCAAATAACTGATAATTTTTAAATAATATTTGTCAACACTGTAGCACAGATAAGTTTTGTCAAATAACTGATACATTTTTTATAATCTTTGTCAACACTGTAGCACAGATAAGTTTTGTCAAATAACTGATACATTTTTTATAATCTTTGTCAACACTGTAGCTCAGATAATTATGTGCATGACATATCCACATTCTCAGCTTCATAATTGTAGTTTTTCAATTACTGTTGTCAGTTGTAAACTGGTTCACACTTTTCAGCTATACTCTGGTACACAAGACAGAAGTTGTTAAGAACACCCTGAACCCAACATGGCAGTCATTTTGTATGTCTGTTAGGCAGCTTTGTAATGGAGACTATGATAGGTAAGCATGTGTATTTATTTATTAATTAAAGAACAAGGCATTCTGAGATTGTTTTTCACATTCAATAATATCACACACTCTGCTCTATAGTTAAATGAATAATATAACATAGAAGCATTGAGGATTTATTTTTTAAAGAAAAATAATCGTGCAGCAAACAGAATACATTCAGATAGTACCTGCTTGCCTTGCAATGTGAGTCAACACATTTTCTGTCTTCGACCACACCACTTCCCTGATATATGATGTAATTTTAGTTAAGACTTCCACATATTTTATGTTTGTGTGTTATTTATGTTTACAGGTAGACCTAATAGTTCCTTGATTTTTCTGCTCAATAGGCTATAGTTAGAGGGTTTAGTAAAAAAGATACAGGTCGGCTGAGTTTATAAACCATCTTCATAGCACATGGTTTCCCATACTGCTGAGATGTCTAGTCAGTGGTTGGCCAGGAATTGTCTGACTCGTGTCGCTTACTGCACTTACTCAGTAGTTATGACACCATTCCTTGACCTTCTCAGAGTATATTCCACCAGAGTAATTTTTTATTTTAACCAGGACTTGAAAACCAGGTTTGTTGATCAGTAGTGGACTAATAATGTACCATTACTTTACCATGGCTCCCAGATAATCCATTAAGAAGTGCATAACTCTTAATGCTGTATCTTGAGATTGTGTACATCTCAAGGGCATTCATTTTGTTTTAACAAATTCTCTTCATTCTGGTATAGAATCGTGAGCATTAGACTCATCTCCATGATCTGAGATCATTCTCTAACTCCTGCATATTTGCATAATGTAGTCAGGAGAATTGTCTATTATGATATGTATGAGAGATCTTTGCTCCCATTTTGGTCCCTGGAAAAAAAATGGGCATGTCATAATTTAGGTTTATTCTCTCTTAACAAATCACCACAGCTGAAAATTGGTGGGTTTATCACTGTACGATTAGGGCAGAAAAATGTCTGGGTCTGGATTTCTCTTCTGACACAACTGCTCCTCCAGTTCACCGAGCTGTAAATGTTCACTGTACAGCTCTGGCTGTAAAATCCTACCTGGACTTTTACCAAGAATCACTGAAACATCAGTGTATATAATGATATCATCATCTGCAGTATTACAGAACAAGTATATTTCAAGCTCCACTTTCCCATTGTACCATGTTCTGCATTGCTTGCCCTGAGTAATAATGACCTGTATATAGTTTTCCATGTCTTCCCTAGTGTTATCTGCTCCTCTCATCTAACCAAAGAATCAGTTGTCGTAGCAAGTGAAATAGTTGCTTCTGCATTCGTCTGTGGAGTGGGTGCTTTTTGACACTGATGACTTGCATGTATGCGCTGGTTTGGGACAACAAATATTTTGATTTGATGAATACTAGATGTAGCATATATCTCACTACAGTGATAAGGGTACCTCTAGTGCATCCCATTACTACTCAAATTTCTTCATTCTGTATGCGCTCCAACCGCTGACATTGTTTGTTGGATAGTGTTAGAAAGCCCAGGTCATAGTCAACTACTGACAGGACAAACTAGTTCAAGAGTAGGGCAAGCATTTGCTGTTCTAGATGTGCAGCTGCCATTGTTTTGTGAGCTGCCAGGCCCCATTTGGCTCTCTGTATCACATGATCAGCATGGAACATATATGACAGGCTTTAGTCGAATGTCACCCTCATATATATCATTCTATCATTCCTTAGAATGTCTTCACCATTGAAGGTGACGTTCGATGTATCTGCCTCTACCGTTAAGTTATTTGATGAGCACAACATCAATCTTGCTTAGTTCGAGTTAATCTGTGTACTTGTGCCATGACACCTTCTAGTAATGTATCCTGGATACTACTGGTTATTTCCCACCTATCAGAACTCAATCTGTATAGTAAGCCATCATAGGTGAAGGTCAATGCCAGGACCCATTGGTTAAATTCTTGCCACCTTCGCCGTATAAATGTTAAATAATACCTTGTGAAAGTTTCTGACATATTAGCCGAGGTTCTTGTGTCAATGAGTCCAATGAGCCCAATTGGAGTATGACTATTTTTTTCTGTGAATACAGAGGCTATCTAGTTTATAAGCCATGAGTTGACTTCTGCATTCATCGCACAATACTTAAGTCTACACTTGTATGTGTCCTCCAGATCAGTGGCAACTGAGCGTATAAAATACTGTGTTATTGCTTAATAACAGCAACAAAAACAACAATAATTAATAATAATAGTAATAATAATAATTATTATTAGTAATGATAATAATAATAATAATCAATAATAATAAAAATTCTCATAACCCGCCAGGGACATAGAGATGACACATTCGAAAAATTAGCCCAAACAGGCCTTCCAAACATATCTGTCCTCAGCCATTTGGATGCGTGTACAAATATCCTGCTTTGAGCAGTCTTTGATGTTGTAAATCCAGAATTTTCTCTGCTCTATAAACCCATCTACCCTCAGCTGTCCCTTGCAAAAATATTTTAGAAAGTGAGCAGTGTCTCAAAACTTATGTTTTGCATAGCAGATTTAAAAAAAAAATTAGTATTTTTATTTTAATTTAATTTAAATTTAAATTTTATTTAAATTTTAAGCCTAATTTGTAAACTTATGTTTTGCATAAAAGATTTTTATGTTTTTCATAACAGTTTTTTATGTTTTGCATTTTTAGCAGATGTCTTTAGCACTTATTTTTGTTTATGGCTGTTTTTAGCACATATTCAAAAGCCTGAATCCTTTCTGTGTCTGAATTTAGCGTCGAGCTCTCACATCCATATAAAATAAAAACATACACATTACCGTTTGATGCAAGAGACTCAGCACTTATGGGCAGTTCTATAATAGCTGCTCTGTTACTCATTAATAGCCAATTTGTTTATAAATAATTACGTAACTTTTTTATGCCGTTCTCTTTATGATATTCCCAGATCAGTTAAAGTTGAATGCTATGACTGGGACTCAGATGGTGGGTAAGTCAACCTTGTTTTATTGTTTGTTGTAAGTTGTTAACTGTGGGGGACCAACAATGAACCTAAAACATGACCAATATCAAACTCAATTTATAAAATTTGATCGCAGACGTTGTCAATAATCATCTGAAAGAAAAGCATAAATCACCATTTTAAATGTTATCCATGATTTAAACGTTTTTCTAAGTTCAAACTGGATAGGACTGCTTTAACAACTTTCATACCAGGCAGTACATGATTGGTTCAATAAAATCCTAAGAACTCTCTGTCTCACTTCAATTTAGAAAGATTAAACAAGATTTCTGTAAAAGGTTAGGTAAAGATAAAGGTAATATGAGTTATGAACCATTGGTATAACACATGTTTTCCCATAAGTACTCAATTGTCGAGTCAGAGGTTGATTAGAAACCTCCTGGGTAGCATCGCTTACTACACTTACTGAGCCGACCAAGAAAACGATGGACCACCGAAATAAAAGAGGCGACAAATTCCACAATATACTCAGCACACACGAGGGCCATCTCCAGAAAACTTTCTTACTCCTGTTGCTGAAAAGCAACAAAAGGTTTAGCGAATAGATAGAATAAATAGTAGTCATTGATTTTAGGGCAAATTATGAGGAGAGGTGGTATGGGTAACATGGTGACAACATGCACAGTGTCAGGAATCTTGTATAATATCATAGCTTGGACAAGGTTCAGCTGTAGAATCCATAGTCAATATTGGATTCAATCCATGCCATGAAATTTCCTTATTTTACTATCTAATCTCTACCCCATTATTTCTAGCCACGATTTTATTGGAGAGTTCTCTACTAACCTTCGAGAGTTAATGCAAGCAAGTGGTTGTAGCAGGAACTTTGAGGTATGGTGTGTCTTGAAAATATAATTGTTCTTTTCTCATTCACTTTCTAAATTCATTGCATCATATACATTATTTTCTACTTTAGTCACCTTCAAAATTCTTTTTTTTTGTATAATTTTTGTCTGGCTATGGAAGCATCTACAGTAAAATTATGGCATGGTGAAACTTGGTGAAATGAAAAGGTGAACAAAGTTTGCCTGACAATGGAGATATCTACAGCACAGTCATATTTATAATTATAGGTGGAACTGTCACTGATCCATCAGGTTAAAATTTAATGCACATTATGATGTTAACATATGTGAATCACTGATAAATAGTGGGAGGAAAAAATATAAAATGGGTTAAATAGTAGTTTTTTGTGGAGCATGTACACTTGTGTCCCTTTCAAGATGGTTGTATTGTTTTGTTTACAAGAAGAATTCACAGGATATATTAATAATATGCAGTCTTCCTAAAAAATTAGGTAATTGTAACATCATGTCAAGTGATTGAATAAGATCGATTAAGTGATTTAATAACTAATAACGTAAATAGCAGCCTAGTAATCGATCCTGATAACCCTAAAAAGACTGATTGAACGTCAGTGTTGATTAACGGTCTAACAAGCTGTTAATGTAAAATAAAACTGGTTGACAGATACAGACTCAACACTAATCATCTATGATGATCCACAATCTAGTTTCCTGGAACCAAGAGATATCCTTAAGATTAGATATTGGAATGTTTATCAAGCAGGAAAAGTAACAGAAATGTGTAAAGAAATAGAAAGTTATGATCTGGACATTATTGGAAGTTATGTAGATGAACAGATGAAGACAACAAATACCTTCAAACAGATCAAAAACACACACACAATATACACTGGTAGGGATGACAATCATCATTCAGAAGGCATTGCTATCTTAGTTCCAATCACAGCTGCAAATTTCTTTATCAGTTGGGAATCAGTCAATGAGAGATTAAATTCAACTCACAACTTTCAATGTTATGCACCAACTAACGATGCCCTTGCTGATACAAAGGACATCTTTCATGAAATATTTCTAATCATGATCAACAAGATAATCAAAGCATAACATCATAGTGATAATGGGTGATTTCGATGCCAAGGTAGAAAACAACAACGATGGAATACAAAGACATGTAGGTATCCATTGTATAGGAGATATGAATCAAAATGTTAAAATATTAATAGAGCTGTGTGAAATGTCCGACCTTGTTATAGCAGGCACCATCTTTCCACATAAGGATATCCACAAAATAACATGGAATTCTCCAGATGGCAAAACCAAGAACCAGATTGATCACTTCTGTATCAGAAACAAATTTTGTACATCGGTGTGTGGTATAAAGCTTATCATAGTGCCACTATCAGCAGTTAACTCATTATACTAACTCATTCAATAAACTATCAAATATCTGGCATTCAAAAACACTATGAAATAACACAAAACTCAAAATCTTCAACTCCTGCATAATTCCAACATTAACATATGGATGCAACAGTTGGAAAGCAACATCAAAATTAGAGCAAAGACTAAACATCTTTGAAAATAAATGTCTTAGAAGGCTACTGAACATACGTTGGTCAGACTTCAAATCAAACACAGTTGTCAGACAAGAATCAAAACAAGAATATGTATCCACCTATATTAGAAAGCGTCTCTGGAATTACATCGGACACGCTCTACGAATGAATACTGAAAGACTCCCCTGTCAAACTTTGATGTGGTCACCAAAAGGCAAGAGAAAACGAGGAAGATCAAAAGAAATGTTACGTAGAACTATTACAAGAGAACGTTTCACCATCAGTATTAGAAACAATGAAGATCTAAAGCAAATTGCAATGAAACGAGAGACATGGAAATCTATGACATCCGCCCTATGTGCCGTTTTTGGCCCTAGAGGAATAACTAACTAACTAACTATCAACAGTGATTGGATTCTCTGCATTGCCAATTTAAAGATAAAATTGAAAAAGTTATACCAGCAAAACAGAAAATAGACGTGCAGAGACTATTATAAGTGATTTACAAGCATAGAGGGAAAAGTCCCAGGAAAGAGAATAAAGGCAGACCAAGATTACAATGGACACAGTATATCAAAGACTTTCTGAACATGACAATACAAGAAGCTGGGCAGCTTGCACAGAACTGTGAAGCTTATTGAGTGGCAGTGAGGACACAGTTCTGTAAAGGACACGTCAGATACAGAGAATAGCAATCACTCGGAGACCAGGCATATAATGAGAATAAACCCTGATATATATATCTGCAATTAAAAAAAACATTTCTTGGAAACCAGAGAGAAAATGATGATCAGACACAACATTGCGTGGTGCATGGCCAAATGGTTAGAGCATTGGTCTCACACTTGTGAGATCCAGGGTTTGATTCTCGGTAAGTGACACTAAGTGTCAGATCTTTGATATGAAACACTACAATGGGGTGCGAAGGGTCCGCCTAGAGCAATGCGTTGCTCTAGCAAAGGGAACGCATTGCTCTAGGCGGACCCAGGGTTAGATAACCAAGATCCCAAATGTACCTCTACGCGGTGGACCCTGGAAACAGAAATATAGCAGCTTGAGCTGATTCTGGCCAAATAATTTGGGGATCGTGTCCGAGAATGTGGAGGTAGCAGATGGAAAGAGATTTGACTGCACAAGAGACAGACAATATCTCCGACACCACCAGCATCACCACATATAGCGACACTGTCGACATACAGTAAAGCTAGTCAGTCCAGTCCGAACATTGGAGGGGCGGCCAATGTAAAATGCACGTAAAGGTAGATGCATGGCGAGACAAATAGATTTCATACCGAGTACAATGAAACAATGAAAGGGCAGAACAGTGCTATAGGGCAGCACGAACTGCAAATAGAAAGTGAAAAGTCTTTTAGGAAAGGTGAACTACAAGCTCCGTCAGCTCGAGATGAGCATCTAGTTACCTGTGTTATTTACAGGCAGAGACCCAAACCCATACATTGGTGGCTGGTAAAGCAAGAAGACCTAATCCAACTCTAATGTCGAGCCTTCCTAAACCGGAATATGCTCGCGAATAGAAAGGGTTCTGTTCCCGATGGGCTTAGGCAAGAAAGTGAAAACGATGGTAGTCCTGGTCCAACTCTACTGTCAAGGTTTCCTAACCGGAAGTACACTTGCAGAGAGAAAGGGTTCCGTACCCGATGGGCTCAGGCACAAAAGGGACAACGATTTAGACCTGGCCAAACTCTACTGTCAGGTTTTCATACACCGGAAATACACTTGAAGAGAGAAAGGGTTCAGTACCTGATGGGCTCAGGCGCTATTGGGACAAGGACGCACAGCTCGAGAACGCCTTGCTCTCAAACGCGTGGTGTGAGACTTGAACTTGGACAAGGGGTACACGATGTCGGTGAACGACACCTCGGCTAAGAGGGCGAAAGAGCCAGGGTCCAACTCCTCTGTTGAGTTCTTCCCCTTAAGGAACCAGGCTCACGGATGAGAAACAGTTCAGTACCCAATGGGCACAGGCACAGCATGTCCAATTACATGAGGCGAGTTCATAGACAGTCGAACACCTCGTGCGAGTCAGACGAGAGCAAAAATCGTCTGGGCGAAGAGTCGCCACTATGCGTGCCTGGAGACAGATATAGAGGCTGTCACAGGCTAAGGGTAGCCCACCCGAATTGTCAAGGCATGCCGAAATTGGATGTGCTAGGCCTACAAGGCGCATAACGGTGGCACAACGTAATCACGCTCCGGCGGAAATCGCACGGATATCCGTGATGGTTACAATGGAGCGAACGCAAAACAAAGAAACAAACACTACAATAAATGCAACACAAGACAGAGGAACATGAAGATGGGTACGGAAGTTTTGCTAATCACTATAAACACACATAATAACACAAACAAATTGATGTTTCGACCAAAAGGCCTTTATAAAGAATACATTCGCAGCAAAAAAACGACGAGTAAGAATGACCCTATTGACGTTCACATGGTAGAGCTAAATTTGTAGTACATATTCTCATGAGAAGTAATGAGGAATTTTTAGCTTATATTTTCATATTATTTAACCCTGCCAAGTGAACGTCAATAATGCCATTCTTACTTGTCACTTTTTTGTTGTGAATGTATTCTTGATAAAGGCCTTTTGGTCAAAACATTGATTTGTGTGTGTGTTTCTAGTGATTATGAAAACCTCATTACCCTGTTCCAAGTTTCACCTGTTGGATTTCAATTTCTGCTGCAATGAGTACATATTACACAGAAGTGTGGTAAGTTTTTATAGAAGCTTCATTGTGTCACAGAACATCACAGGATTAAACAATGACCCAAATAAAATATGTAATGAACTCTTCCTTTCAGTTGATCAATCCAAAGAAAAAGGCAAAGAAAAAGAATTACAAGGACTCAGGAGAGGTAAAGTCAATAAGATATAGCATACCCTTGTCAATTGATAAAAGTTTGGACTGCAGTAAAGCTGAAATGGAGAATATGTATTAAGTTTTACATTTCATAAAAAACGCTGAATAAACATTTTTAATTTAGGTTTTTAATCTTAATCTAGCACTCTGCATTAAAATTGAGTAATTTTCACCTGCTACTACATTCATTTTTACTATTATGTGTTATTTATGGAGAATATTTCAAAAATGCAATAACTTTTTTGTTTTTGAAGCTTTTTGTTGAATGGAGTACGACCGTAAGTGAATTTTTATACACTGCGATGGTGTGTTAAAGATTAATAAAGAAAAATAACAAGACAATCAGAGGACAAAAATAATTAATAAAATATTCAAATCAGCTAGGCAAATTTATTTATTTTGTGCATATCCTATCAATTATGTAATTCATTTGCATTATTAGTGCATTTTGTTGTTGTTGAGAGCAAGAATATTTTTCTTGTGATTATTTATATTCTGTACAAATATGCATATATGTATAGAAAACTTGTGTGTTTTCAGATTCAAGTGATAAGCTGCAGGATCCAACCTCAGTATTCATTCTTAGATTTCATCAAAGGAGGGTAAGAACACAGAATTTCTTCTCTAGCTGTCAAAATATCAAGGGGGTTGGGAGAAAAACATCTTCAATTTGTAATAGAAATTAAAAACACATTAGCTATTGTATATTGTATCTATAGTATATTGTTATTTGATATTGTAGACCATTAAATTATGCTGAAGATGGATGTTCTGGGCCAGAAAGCACAAATTTAGGTAGCTTTGCTTTGAAACTGGCATTACAATGTGCTTCAGTGGAAATCACATGAACTCTCCTGTTGGTTATAAGAGAGCAGATTTAGAAGACCATTATTACTCGTTGGTTATGTTGTGAATGTGTTCTTGATAAAGGCATTTTTGTCAAAACTTCTATTCCCATGTGTTATCATGTGTGCATCCAGTGATTAGCAAAACTTCATCACTCGGTTTCATAGTTCTGTCTGTTTATATATAAGATAACAGAGTGATTGCTTAGTTGTCAACAATGCCCTGCAAGTGAAGTCATGGTTCAGATAAAGCACATGACATCACAGTAGTGGATTGATTATAGCTACCTCAGCGGTTCTTATTGGGAATCAGTGTTGTGATTTTATTAATTTGTTGAACAGTGAAGGGATAAGACATGTAGAAATTCATAAACAATTGTCATCTTTAGTAAGTTGAATATGGAAAACACTAAAAAATATAATTTGTCAATTGTTTGATGCAGAAACCAGTAAAAATGTTTGTGATCGATTCTTTGGTGTTAAAAGCACAATATTGGCGAGAATCATGTTTTGACTGAAAGGCTTTCATCAAGATAGAGACGAACAAACACAGAATGGAATTATAAGTGTAGTCAAGTGGCATTGTGCTGATTTCTGTGCTTGCTCATTCCTATATTGATATAGGCCCTTTGGTCAGAATGATTATCCTTTGCATTGTTCAGCATAAAACTGCTATTTAACCCTGTTTATATTATTTTGCATATACCATAGACAGAAAAAAATAGACAATCAAAGAAGTATTACAATCATTAAACGTTGAAGATGGCTGGCTCCTAAATAACATCATAACAAGAAAGCTGAACTTTTTTGATCATCTAAAGAGATATAGCAGCATGGAAAGACTAATAGCAGAAGGCAGAGTAAACGACAGCAGAGGAAGAGGCCGCCCAAGATGACGATTGACAAATGATATGTTTGACTGTTTAGACATGTTCTTGGAGGTAGCAGGTCAATAATTTTCCAAGATTGTGAGGTGTTCAGAAGGTCCATAAATAAGACTACATTATGGAGAGAATATGTCACATGATGATGATGACATGTTCAACCTTTGTCTTGATTCCATGATTCATGTTCAACCTGTATATTTATTCCAGAATACAGTTAAACTTCACAGTGGCCATAGATTTTACAGCATCTAATGGAAACCCTACACAATCAACATCTCTTCATTTCATGAACCCATACCAACCAAACCAGTACGCAACTGCCATTCAGGCAGTTGGGGAGATCATTCAGGATTATGATAGGTGAGTGTTAGTTACAGAGTAAAACCCTTCTTAATAGTGACAATAGTCAGTTCAGAAACCCAGTCACAAGGAGATCAGATTGTTTCATTTATGACTCAGACATCATTCAAAGCACATATATGAATTACAGAAATGTCATGCAACAATTATATATTTCCATATATTTCAAATATCTTTTTTATTTCTAGTAATTTATTATGGCTGCCATTGAAATAAATAGCATGAAGTGATTTATTCTAACTACCACATAATATACCATATAAATAACACAAGGTGTACGCCAGGGACATGTATTGTCACCAGATTTATTCTAACTACCACATAATATACCATTTAAATAACACAAGGTGTACGCCAGGGACATGTATTGTCACCAGATTTATTCTAACTACCACATAATATACCATTTAAATAAAACAAGGTGTACGCCAGGGATGTGTATTGTCACCAGATTTATTCTAACTACCACATAATATACCATATAAATAACACAAGGTGTACGCCAGGGACATGTATTGTCACCAGATTTATTCTAACTACCACATAATATACCATTTAAATAAAACAAGGTGTACGCCAGGGATGTGTATTGTCACCAGATTTATTCTAACTACCACATAATATACCATATAAATAACACAAGGTGTACGCCAGGGACATGTATTGTCACCAGATTTATTCTAACTACCACATAATATACCATATAAATAACACAAGGTGTACGCCAGGGACATGTATTGTCACCAGATTTATTCTAACTACCACATAATATACCATATAAATAACACAAGGTGTACGCCAGGGACATGTATTGTCACCAGATTTATTCTAACTACCACATAATATACCATTTAAATAAAACAAGGTGTACGCCAGGGACATGTATTGTCACCAGATTTATTTTCTCTTTACAGCGAGAATATCTTGAGATCAATTAAGAATATGCCAGGCATTAAAACAGGAGGGCACAATATCAATAATCTACGATATGCAGATGATACTGTGTTGATAGCAGAAAGATAAAGAAAATCTCCAAGATCTGTTAAACAGGACGGTGATAGAATGTGAACAAAAAGATCTTAGTTTAAACATAAAAAAGACAGAAACAATGATAATATTAAGAAATAGTATCCAACCAAATAGTAAAATAGTATTAAATGAGAAAAACTATAAGTAGATGAATAGTTTCAAATATTTAGGAACATTAATAACTTCAGATGGTAAATGCAAGACCGAAATTATAAGCAGAATAGGACAAGCAAAAGCAGTATTCCATAAAATGAAAAATATCCTGTGCAACAATTCCATATCGATGGATACTAGAAAACATGTCCTAAAATGCTACATTGAACCAGTGCTTCTCTACAGAAGTGAAGCATGGACAATAAATAAGACATCACAAAAATCATTGGAGGCAGCAGAAATGTGGTTTATTCGAAGAATGTTACGCATTCCTTGGACAGCAAAGATTACTAATGAAGAATGTCTTAGAAGGATGGATGTGAAAAGATGCATTATTGATAATATAAGAAAAAGACAGTCATTATTTATTGGGCACATAATGAGAAGAGGGGAGGCATTGAGAATATAGTGACAACAGGAAAGATAGAAGGGAAAAGATCAAGGGGAAGACCCAGAGAAAAGATATTAGACAGTTTGACTAAATGGCTTCGATTGACGACACCAACAGAGATGATGACATATATGAGAGATCCGTGTACATGGAGAAATATGATCCCCAACGCCATTCGGCACAGCACTTGATGATGATGACCAGGAGGAGGCCCGTTTAGGATTTTGGTTATTTGCTAACCCTAGAATTGCAGGAAATCAATGTAAAATCTGTTGCACCCTTTTGAAGAACATAAATAAATGTCATTAGTAAAACATGATTATTGTTATGATTGCAGTGACAAACTGTTTCCTGTTCTGGGGTTTGGTGCTCGGATTGATAATAGTGGTGCTGCATCACATGAATTTGCTGTGGTAAGCATTTTCACTCTTAAAATATTGGACATCACTTTAATATGCTTTCAGGTGTGCACATTTTCTAAATACCACACAAAGTGGCTTTCAACATTAGTTTGTCATAAAACAGAAAGTAGAAATAAGGGTTTAGTCTATGTGTAGGTCAGAGCAGGTAAGCTTTCAAGTGTAGACCAGAAGAAATGCTTTAAAGACTACTTGAAAACATTTTTCAATCACTGAAGGAATGACCCAAGCTCTTGGGATACCACTGCTCTTAACCGTCTAGCCTTGAAGTCAGATCAGAGTGGGTATTAAAAGTTTTCAGTAGGGTAGAACATCACAGGTGATTCACAAAATCAAAAGGAGAGATCAGATTGTTTTCTCTCATCTCAACACCTACTACATTCCTGCTCATATTGCAACAGACCTTTCAGATCCAGGATTGGACTTGCTATCCATCTGAGAACTTACAAACAATCAAATGAAACTTAACCCCTTTTAATGTCATGCTCATCTTTGTTTGTGAAGGAGGAACATTATCAGCATCACTAAGTGTGAAAGAGGATTTCATAGTGATTTGTCTTAGAATGAAAATACTACACTCAACCCCCTCCCTCCACCCCCTTTTCCCCTATCCTCCAGCAGACCTGGGTTAAAGTTCAATTATTCATGATTTGAAATAAAAATTACTCCCGTTGTTCACCCAGCTTCAAGGAAATAGAGTATCAGGACTCATGTTCTGGGATGGTTGAGAAATAACACCATCGCTACTGAGCAAGTGTGGTAGGTGATGCTAGTCACACAGTTTCTGGTCAGCCACTGACTAGGCAGGTGAGCACTTACATGAGAAAACTGTGCTGTTACACTGATTCATATCTCAGCGTACCTTAACATTTATATTGAAGTAACTGTGTAGCATCCAAGATATTACTCAATGTTCTCCAGCTGATGTGCCACAGGGCATGCGCCTTATTAAAAAAAAGTTTGCTCTCAAACTCTTGCTGGATCTCTCTGGTAGAAGAACAATTCATTCATTCATTTTCCTTTTGCGCTGAAGTTAGCGCATAGGGCAGAGGTCAGATCTCTCAAATTCTGTCTGTTCAAAGCTATTCTGTGCAGTTCTTGAATAGTATGAATATTGATTGTTTTACTTTCTCTAAGTATTGTTCTTCTGAGTATTTCTTTTGGTCTACCCCTGGCAGAAGAACAATGGTTCTACTTTATTTCCAGAAGGATGCAATTCAGATAATCTTCTTTCTTCTTGTTTGCAGTGTAATATGTCTATACAAACAAGTTTGGTTTTCTTGATAAATTCACAAGGTTCACATACACCTTTCTGTGTGAAGACATGTTAACTAATCAGATTATGCAATACCATGGTTGCTGATGCACCTCTTGGCCTAGTATCTCAAACTTCAGCATCTGTGCTGAAGGACTATGGTCCTGCTCAGATGGCTTGGATGTAGGGGATGGCCTGGCCAATCTTCATTTCCAGCTTCTGTTGGCTGGACTAGGCCCCATCTCCACTTCAAGAAATAGGCCTTGATGGAGAGTTCACATAATGAAGATCCATTGTTTTAGTAATTTAATTTGCACCAATGGCCCAACATAGACACAACACATTTCTGTTGTTAGGGCTACATCATTAGATGTAGACTTCATTAGATTCTAGAACAATTCATAATATTAACACCACTGAAGTGAAATGTGTGAGACATATTGGAGTTAGCTTGAGAAACAAAATCAGGAATGAAGCACTAAGGAAACAATTAGGGATCAAGTCAACAATAGAATACATCCAGAAACAACAAGTTAAATGGTTCGGACACATAACCAAACAGAAATAGCAAAGTATTATCCAAAAAATCCTTAAGAAACGATACGAAAACAGTCGACCTATTGGACGCCCTCGTAAAAGGTAGATAGATAGTATATTAGAGACACTCGGAAATATAACAGCGGAAGAGGCAAATAGAAGGGCAAAGACCGTACACTCACGCTCCCCTCAACACAGAAAGGTACATGAGGACAGAAAGAAGAGTATATTAATATTATTATAAATGTATATTAATTTCCTAATATACATTTAGGAAATCTAGTAAGACCATTTTCTTACTTTAAGAGAGATCTAGTGGGAGTTTGAGAATGAATTAAAAAAAAACACCTGATATGTGATTAACAGTAGAACATGAATGGTAAAGATAAGCATCATTTGATGGGTAAATATTTCTCTTGTTTTCAGAATTTCAATCCCTCAAATCCATACTGTCATGGAGTGGAAGGAGTCCTGCAAGCTTATCATGCTGCTTTACCCAAACTTCAACTCTATGGACCAACAAATTTTTCTCCTGTCATTAATCATGTTAGAAGGTAGTTGCATGATGTTGTTGAAACACGAGTCAAAGTGGATGAATAGATTGAGGGTGGAAAAATATATTAAATGTCAAAGAATGGATTGGTAGTGGAAGAATGGATTGATATTGGAAAAATGCATTGTTAGTGGAAGAATGGAATTATAGTGGGAGAATGGAATTATAGTGAAAGAAGAGATTTATAGTGGAAGAATGGATTTATAGTGGAAGCATGGATTGATAGTGGAAGACTGTAGGGGGTACTACATTAGATGCATGAACACATATTCAGGTTGTAGGGGTGCCACATTGAATGCACAAACACACATTCAGGTCGTAGGAGTACAACATTGGATACATTAACACAGCCAGGTCATAGGGGTACAACATTGGATACATCAACACACAGTCAAGTCATAGCATTACCACATTGGATGCATCAACACACATTCAGATTGTAAAGGTGCCACATTGAATGCATCAATATACATTTAGGTTGTAGTAGGGATTCCGCATTGGATGCATCAACAAACATTCGTCAAGTGATTTCAGCGATGTGGATGAATGAGGAAAATTTCCCAACTTGTCCAGTCCTTGATGTTGTCTCCATGATTTTCATACCTACTCTTCTCCTTCCACCTTCAGCTGTTCCTGCAATATCTTTTTTTACGAGAAATCTTGTCGGCATACAAGTCCAAACCTTGTAAGTTTTTGTAATTTCACTGTTGAAAGCAAAGGTTCTTGTGGATCTATAATCTCCATTTTTATTTCTCACACCTGTCTTACGTTTTCTATAGGAGATGCTGTGAAGTATTATGTACCATTTGTATTCAAAGGTCTGTAATCATCTCTCCATGTCTGCAGTGAGTGTCCAGCTCTCACAACCATACAGCACAATAGAAAGCACTAGTGAGTTATAAAGTTTGATTTTCACTCCAACATTGATGTTGCTTTTCCAAATTAACTTTAGCCTGGCATTACAGCTAATGCCATCTCCAGCCTGAAATAAATACAGTGGAATCCTGTTACAGTGAATTCCTTTTATAACAAATTTCCCTATTTAAAATCTATTTCCCACTTTTCAAAATCCCCAATTATATTTATTCTTTATTTCATATTTCATTCTGTTATTACATAAAGATTTCATTGGTCCGGACCAAGTTGTTATAATGGGATTCCACTGTGCAAGTACTGTATATTTCCATGTATAAGCTGAGAATTTTTGTATGCTTTTCCTTTCTTAAAGTAAGGGACTCGGCTTATATTCAGGATAATACATGTACAACAAAATGTAAAAGAAAATTAGCGGTAGAAACACAAAACATTAGAACACAGAATAACAACAAATACTGGTAACAGAGAAAAAACTTAGGGGTACCAGTAGGCCTACAAATAGCCTTTCAAATCCTTCGAAGTCAGAATTCTACTGGAAAAAAATGACATCAGTTAGGCAAAATTTGTGATGCCACAATTAGTAGACCTACCATGTGGAATTTCCTCCTCGTTTTCTGAAATACTAAGCATGTCTAACAGAGGAACTTCAATGTCAGTTTCCACATGATATTTGGTGTACAAATCTCATACATCGTGCTGCGTATTTCCATCATAACTACGACTATGTCATCAGTGTACATTCACAGTGAACATGAAGCATGAACTCTGAATTACACGATGGTCACAGTTTTAAATTAACCCTGGGCAGACTCAAAATATAATATGGGTCGTAGTGAAAAAAAAACCGACTCCTGACGACTCTACTGATTCTAGTGGTCAAATGGTTTTAATGGTCCAGAGCGTACATATCTGCCATTACTGAGATGCACGCAAACATTTACACATCAACATCACAGTCTTTAAACATTATAAAATCGATCTCGTGCTAGAAAGTCTTGAAATGTCTTATGTGTCCTAACGATTGTTTGAACTTTCTGAATGAATTTGAAAGCCCCAGAGTTATTTCAAGTACAAAATCATACTTATTACAATTCTAGGCCTAGATTTACTGACATTATTTTCTATATATCATACAGTATCGCCTTTGAATCTCAAATATTTTCATGAGAAATACTTATGAACAATGTCTATATCTGTATTTAAAGAGCGCTGCTATTTTGGAACAACATACTTTCTCAGACGAGTTATTTTTAGTAATAGGTATTGCCATATTTCTGATCTATCATAACAGTTTTGACCATCGGAGAAATTGGTCACCTAAGTTCTATAATGGAAATTCGATGACTGTCGAAATTGGTTAGTAGAGTGTGACAGGATTCCACAGTATTATTTCTGGTATTATTATTTTCTTCCTACCCTGGCCTATACACTGGTTTTAAACTTTTGGCATTTTTGGGACATTAAAGGTCACGTCTTCAGCTTATAGACGAATCAGTTTATAAATGGAAACCTAGAGTATGCAAAATTATTAACACTTGAGGCGAAAATCTGTAATAACTGCAAGGTTAGTCTATACCATTGTTGATGGTTTATGTTTAACTACTGACTATTTTTAAGGGTGTGTTTATAACTTTTTACCATAACTTCTGTTTGATGCTAGGTTTGCCCAAGCTTGTCAGGATGGCTCACACTACTTTGTCCTGCTTATTCTCACAGATGGTATAATTACAGACATGCAGCAGACAATTGATGCTATTGTTGAGGTGAGTACCTTAGCTACCTTTGACCTTTATAGTGCAGATTTTTGTCATGTTGTGACCAACGTTTTTTATTTTTTTTGGACATCACTGATGCTTCTGATTATTCAAGATTAGATATACACACTATTAAAACTCATACTTAATGTCTCAAAACAACAGTGGACTTGGTTTAATACAGTGGTGCCCAACTCCTCTCCAAAATTCCCACAATAAAATGACCACAGAAAATCACAGCTGTTATCACGTCTAATATCAATAATTAGACCAGGTGTGAAGTTCCCAAACTCATCAGGATGGTGGAGGATAGGGATGGGTGGAGATATTTCTGCACCAAATATCTCAACATGACACCCATATGACCCTGACGGGTCATATATTTTAGTAGGGTAGTTGTGCTTTACATAACTAACCCTAACCGCCCGTGTGCTGGAAGGGCTGAAAGGGGAGCAAAGAATAGCATCACTGTTACCTTCCATGCATGTCGTAAGAGGCGACTAAGGAGGTTATGGGATGGAGTTGGCTGTCCCATCCCATATAGGGTCAGTGACCCAAAGCCGTACTGAAGTCGGATGTGTCTGGTCGAAAGGCGCAGATATAACAGCAGTGCTGTAAACCATGACACAACGCATTCCGTTTCCAGACTACATCCCGCTAATCTGCAGGAGTTTGAGCACGAATGCAGAAGAAGAAGAAGAAGAAGAAGAATAAGAATATATTTTAGTATTATTATTATTCTTATACATGCCATATATCAATTTAATCTGTAGACATTAGCCTTTCAGTATATGCTAATTTTTTTAATTCATGAATTTATATTTTTTTTGAAAAGACCAAAATAATGACAATAGCAAAGAAAGAAAGAATTCTCACTATCTCCATCGATAATAAACTCCGTAAACAGGTAAATGAGTTCACTTACTTAAAAAGTATTATATCAAGTGAAGGAAAAAACAGTAAAGAGATACAAAGTAGATGCAGCAAAACATACCAGATCCTAGGAGAGATGACATGTATTTTCAGGAACAAAAATGTAAACATAGGCACTCAAGTTGCATTATACAAGACTATTATTATTCCATCACTTTGCTACCAGTGCCAAACCTGGACAATGACAGCACAAGACAAAAGAAAAATAGTGACAGCAGAAATGACATGTCTATGAAGAATACTAGGAGTGTCATTAAGAGATAGAATTAGAAAAGATAACATCAGACAGATAACCAAAACAATACCAGTATTGGACCACATCAAAAGACAACAGATCAAGTGGTTTTCACACACTTCCAGACTACCATCAGATAGCATGCTACAAATGGCCATGACATAGACCATACGGCTATAAAGCCAGAGGCAGACTATGTAAAAGATGGATTACAGAAATCATAGAAGTCACAGGAACAAGCTTACAAAAAGCACCCAAGAAGGCCATCTCCAGACAACTCTTCCACTCCTGACGCTGCAAGGCAAACAAGCGCCATAGCATATAGATAAATTGATAGATGCTTTGTTTATATTGGAAAAGAAAATCCCATTAACACTTTTGTTGTCACCGAGGGCACAAGTTGTCAAATCACAAAATCCTTATCACTGCCACAAACAAGTTGTCATCTATGGTTATACCTTTAGTATGGGCAGTATACAATAATACATTTTCATAATTGTTATTTATTTTCATTATTGATTACTAATAACATACAAGTTGGATCACATAATAATTTAATTGTCAAGTCATCATCATGAGCACATTGATGTTTTAGTGACCTCAATATTTCAACATGTTTGAGTCATTTGAATAGTTTAACTTTTCATTAATTTTTCAGGCATCATATTTGCCAATGTCAGTCATTATAGTTGGTGTTGGAAATGCTGAGTTTGATGGTAAGATTGACTATATCATCTGTCTTGAATTCCTAATGAAACATATACAATTCATATGAATATTTTGTTAAATAGTCAAGAGATCACCATCACTTACAGGATACTTCTATAGATGCTCTAATCTCCCACTAAGTATATCTACAATTACATGATGACTGCCAGTTTCAGTTCTCTACTGGTTAACAAACATTCTTGCTGACCATAATAAATGCTCATTTCTTGCCATGTAACATTTCCATCCCAGGTCCTTTATTCTGGACATAGAAAAGGAATCATCATCTTCATTAATTTTGTTTGATCATGCAGTTTCTCTCAAAGAGTTAAATATGTCGGTGTGATCCATTGCCCTGTCATTCGATACAGTGGCAGAACCTGCCAATCTACCAACTGTCTCTCATTGCCTTGAACATCCAAATGACCGGGCAAAAAAATAAATAAGACACCCTTCTACTTGGACTTCCCCACAGAATTATACATCGCATTCGTTGACGAAGAAAAGGCTTTCGACATAGTAGACAGACATTAACTATGGAAAACACTATCAATATACAGAGAACATTTAATCAATAAGGGCATTTATGCTAATAGCTAATGTGAAGTAAGAGCAAATGCAGGAGTGTCCAATAAGTTCCAAATTCAATCAGGGGTGTGCCCTATCCCCTCTACTTTTTATAACATATGTCGACCACATGTGTAAATTAACAAGTACCAATGAAGAAGATACATAAAAAACAAATTGAATGAACTACTCTTTGCAGATGACCAAGTACTAATACAAGACATTAGAAGAACAATTGCAAGAACAGGAACAGATTCCACACAACATGTAAAAAATTCAACATGAAGATTAATATTGAAAAGACCGAAATAATGGCAATAGCAAATAAAGAAAGAAATATCACTATTTCCATCGATAATAAACACCTTAAACAGGTAAATGAGTTCATTTACTTAGGAAGCATTATATTGAGAGAAGAGAACAACAGTAAAGAGATACAAAATAGATGCAACAAAACATACTAGATCTTAGGACAGATGACACGTATTTTCAAGAACAAAAATGTAAACATAGACACTAAAGTTGCATTATACAAGACTATTATTATTCCATCACTGTGCTACCAGTGCCAAACCTGGACAATGACAGCACAAGACAAAAGAAAAATAGTGACAGCAGAAATGACATGTCTACGAAGAATACTAGAGTGCCATTAAGAGATAAACTTAGAAACAATAACATCAGACAGATAGCCAAAACAATGCCAGTATTGGAACACATAAAAAGACAACAGATCAAGTGGTTTTCACATGCTTCCAGACTACCAACAGATAGCATGCCACAAATGACCATGACACACAAGACATCACAGCTATAAAGCCAGAGGCAGATCATGTAAAAGATTGAAAACAGAAATCAAAGAAGCCACAGGAACAGGCTTACAAACAGCACGCAAGAGGGCCATCTCCAGAGAACTCTTCCACCCCTGACGCCGCAAGGCAAACAAGGGCCATAGTGTATAGTTAGACAGATAAATCATCTGTGGAATTCTCACTAATCAATATTTGCAATGCAGACTCTACAGCAATAGGGCACCTCTTCCTATATTCTCTGTCAAGTGTTACCACTACCCAAAATGAAATATGGCAATCTGCAGAATTTGTTGCTATAAGTTCAAAGAATCTGGTACTGTAGGTGATAGATAGTGAGTTTATACACTATTATTTTCAATTATTTTATCCTGTTGAAATGTTGAAATCCTAATAGAGTATTATCCTGTTACATGAGAGATCCAGTGGAAGTTTGAGAACAAATGCTAATAAACAAACAAGCAAAAACATTCACTATAATAGCTATATAAAATACATTGATCTTTACTGAAGCTCATTCATGAGGGAAAAATTAACGGCAAATCCTAAGACATTGCTACAAAAGACGCTAGACTCAAATATAAAAAAAATTATAAGTAAAAAATTCTTTCAAAAATTTGTTTTGATGAAAAAAACATGACGGTACATTCTGGGGAGAAAAATAAAAAATGCTAATACAAGAACAGTCAAATCCTCTTATGAGAACTAGGTCTGGATCGACAAAGTATTTTATGTAATCACATATTTGCTATATATACATGAAGATGACCTTTTGCATCTTTACAAACGGTTAGGAAGCAGGCCAGTGTAAAAAATCAAATAGACTTTTGAGACCCTCAAATTGTTTAAATTGTCAAGACACATAATCCCTACATTTCACACATGGTTGCTTGATGGGCAGGTTTTATGGAGAAATTGCCTTGCCGTTTGCACTCTGTTCTGTGGATTAGTTCCAAGGGAAAGGCAATGCCAATACGCTTGGAAACAATCATAACTACAGGAGATGCCAAAATATTGTTTATACACTGTTGACTGCCTTAGGATCACAATTTTCTTTAAGGGTTTACTCTCTTGGCCTGAGACACTGCCATACTAACAATAATGGGTACTATGATCGGAGTTCAACCTCCATTTTCGTTCTTGTTTAGTGCCTACTTACGTATTTGGTGGTTAATTGATCTAAATATTATATCAATAAATAATCAATAATTAATTGAAATATTCATTTTTGT
The DNA here is from genome assembly GCA_034231615.1 of Meghimatium bilineatum. NCBI lineage: Eukaryota > Metazoa > Mollusca > Gastropoda > Stylommatophora > Philomycidae > Meghimatium > Meghimatium bilineatum. The sequence goes on from CM067319.1 coordinate 30,051,096, forward strand.
ATGGTAGGGGTTAGGGTTAGTTATGTTTTACATAACTAATTCTAACCCTAAATATAATTATATTTAAATTAATAAATGACAAACATAAACATAGGTAAGGGAAATAATCAATCAGGTAGGCCCTAATTGGATCAATGGGGGTTGGACTGTGATCATAGTACCCAATAATGAATAAAACTGAGGATTTTGAAAAGTATTGTTAAATAGGGAGATTATTTATAAACAAATGTATTGTAGAGGGATTCCACTGTATATACATGGGCGGTCAGAATAGCAATAGAATAATCTTTAGCTGTTGGAATTCTGCAGCCAAAACATGGAAAAATTAGATAAAAAAATATGGGATGGAATAATGCTTGAGGCAATGAAAACTATGTCTGTAATTTAAATAATGACTAAAACTGCTGACACACCTCTGGATCTACAGAGTAAATATAAAATTCACAATATGAAAGGGGTGCAAAGGGAACGCATTGCTCTAGGCGGACCCAGGGTTAGCAGATAACCAAGATCCAAAATGTACCTCCACGCAGTGCACCCTGGAAACAGAAATACAGCAGCTCGAGCTGATTCTGGCCAAATCATTTGGGGATCGTGTCAGAGAATGTGGAGGTAGCAGATGGAAAGAGATTTGACTGCACAAGAGACAGACAATATCTCGGACACCCACCAGCATCACCACATATAGCGACACTGTTGACATACAGTGAAGCTAGTCAGTCCAGTCCGAACATTGGAGGGGCAGCCAATGTAAAATTCACGTAAAGGTAGATGCATGGCGAGAGACAAATAGATTTCATACCGAGTACAATGAAACAATGAAATGGCAGAACAGCGCTTGAGGGTTAGCGTGAACTGCAAATAGAAAGTGAAAAGTCCCTAGGAAAGGGGAACTACAAGCTCCGTCAGCTTGAGATGAGCTTCTAGTTACCTGTGTTCCTTACAGGCAGAGACCCAGACCCATTCATTGGCGTTTGGTAAAGCAAGAAGACCTAATCCAACTCTAATGTTGAGCCAGAAATATGCTCGCCAAGAGAAAGGGTTCTGTAACCGATGGGCTTAGGCAAGAAAGGGACAACGATGGTAGTCCTGGCCCAACTCTACTGTCAAGGTTTCCTATACCGGAAGTACACTTGCAGAGAGAAAGGGTTCCGTACCCGATGGGCCCAGGCACAAAAGGGACAACGATTTAGCCCTGGCCCAACTCTACTGTCAGGTTTTCCTAGACCGGAAATACACTTGAAGAGAGAAAGGGTTCAATACCTGATGGGCTCAGGCGCTATTGGGACAAGGACGCTCATCTCGAGAACGCCTTGCTCTCAAACGCGTGGTGTGAGAATCAAACTTGGACAAGGGGTACACGATGTCGGTGAATGACACCTCAGCTAAGAGGGCGAAAGAGCCAGGGTCCAACTCCTCTGTTGAGTTCTTCCCCTTAAGGAACCAGGCTCACGGATGAGAAACGGTTCAGTACCCAATGGGCACAGGCACAGCACGCCCAATTAAACGAGGCAAGTTCATAGACAGTGGAACACCTCATGCGAGTCAGATGAGAGCAAAAATCGTCTGGGCGAAGAGTCGCCACTACGCATGCCTCGAGACAGATATAGAGGCTGTCACAGGCTAAGGGTAGCCCACCCGAATTGTCAAGGCATGCCGAAATTGGATGTGCTAGGCCTACAAGGCGCATAACGGTGGCACAACGTAATCATGCTCCCGGCAGAAATCGCACGGATATCCGTGATGGTTACAATGGAGCGAACGCAAAACAAACAAACAAAACAATATGAAAAATCTAAACACACACTATAAACATAATAATTCAGGAATAAATTGATGATATACTTAAGAAAAAGTCTAAATCACCTGACAAGGGAGACGCTCATCCAATATTCTGACTCATTAGAGACTGATATCAACATGTGTGAGTTCCTATCTCATGAACTGATAAGAATGAAACAATGTTCATGCTCAAGAACAAGCTTTCAGCTGTCTTCTGGAGACAAGTTTGCATTGAAAGGTAAAGGTAGGATACCATATTGTCCCAGTACAATAATATAAAATGATTGGAGCTTGTGACCGTATAGCTAGAATGCCGGTCTCAGATCTCTGAAGTCCCGGGTTTAATCCATGGCTGGGACAAGGAATATTTGTCTTTCGGTGGTGCAATAAAAAATTCTTCCTTTACTGAATTTAGGCTGTTAAATGTAATTAGGCTGAATAGTGGCTGTTAAAAATTCAGCCACTGCACCTTTCAAACATGCTGACATTATAAGCAAATTTGACTTAATAGAAATGGCTCCTGACCAATAAATTAGTCTATAAGATTCATTGATATTTGACATTATATATGTTTTAGTGGCTAAAACAAAATTGAGCAACTCCACTATGCAAATTGTTATTGTTTTTTTAAAATTACTTTGCATGACCATGCATTACTTTTGTGCTGATATTATAACTTTGTTATAATTTTATATTTCTATTGATATTTTAATTGACTTTCTTATGAGATTTATTCTGAATATCAACACTAATAATTGATTTTTCATTCCACATGCAGCTATGGATGCACTTGATGCAGATGATCACATCCTGAGGTCCCAGTCTTCTGGTAAATGTGCAGAAAGAGACATAGTACAGGTTGGTCTATTCAAATATGCTTGTTAGTTTATCATCTCATCATATACAAAACATCACCTCTTATTCTATTATGCTAGGTTTCTTCTGCATTCATTCTAGAACTCCTACAGTTTAAGAGGATGTAGTCGGGAGAATGAAATGTGTTGTGTTATGGTTTACAGCTTGACTGCAATATCTGCACCATTCGGCCTGAGACATCTGACTTCAGCATTGCTTTTGGGTCAATTGGTCTTCTGTGGGATGGGACAGCCAACTCCACCCCAAAAATTTCCTTAGTTGTATCTTATGATTTGCTTGACAGGTAATAGTGTCACTATTCTTTGCTCCCTTTTGGGCCCATTTATAACTTATTATCTTAATTCTTTTTATGACATTTATTTATCTTTAATTAATTGAGGCCAACTCCTTGAAGTGGATATGGGGCTTAGTCCAGCCAACAGAGGCTGGAAACTAAGAGTGGTTGGGCCATCTCCCACATCGATCAGGATTACATTCCTTCCCAAGCAAGCACAGGTGCTGAAGTCGGAGATACCAGACTGAAAGGCGCAGCAGTAACCATGGTATCATGCAACATGACCAGATAACGTGTCTTAACAATAAAAAAAATCTTCAATAATTCTTTCTTTGACATTTATTATCTTCAATAATATTTTCTGTGACATTTATTATCTTCAATATTTCTTTCCATTACATTTATCTTCAATATTTCTTTCTGTGACATTTACTAGCTCAATAATTCTTTCTGTGAAGTTTTTCTATATGCAACATGTGCTATATTTAGTAATTGTGCTCTGTAGCATTTGCTATATTTAGTAATTGTGCTCTGTAACATTTGCTATATTTAGTAATTGTGCTCTGTAACATTTGCTATATTTAGTAATTGTGCTCTGTAACATTTGCTATATTTAGTAATTGTGCTATGTAACATTTGCTATATTTAGTAATTGTGCTATGTAAAATTTGCTATATTTAGTAATTGTGCTATGTAACATTTGCTATATTTAGTAATTGTGCTCTCTAATACTTTCCTATCTTTAGTAATACTATCTATCATTATCTACAATCTTGAATTATTTTTAATTGAAGTGAGATGTATCTGGCCATTGGTGCAAATAAATGATGGGTTCATTACAGGGAGAAGTGCATACATCCCAACTTTTTAATATTGTGCGTAATTTCATTCTGCTTTAATGACGTCATTGATAAACACAATGGTTAATTTACTTGGAGATTAAAAGTAACGGTTTCTGCTTCCTTGTATCCATCTGCGCACATCAATAGATTTAGCAGTTTATGCGTCTTTATTGATATTTCGTTTAGAAAAATAATGTAGGAGTAGTCTTATGGTTTGATTTGTTAAAAATGTAGGCATTACTCCTCACATTGATCATAGAGTACCAAATGGTGACACAATGCATTTTCATTCTCTGGACTACATCCTGTTGGAAATCTGGTAGGACCAATGTTCTGTTACAAGTGAGATTCAGCAGGGGTTTGAGAATGAATGCTGAAGAAGAAATATTTTGTATGCAACGTGTATTGTTAAAAATTGAGCCTGAAAGATAATGCATGTATACATTTGTTCTTTTACTTCTCCTCAGTTTGTTCCATTCCGTGATGTTATTAGTGGCCACTTTGGTACTGACATTAACATGTGCAAGATAACACTGGCCAAAGAGGTTCTAGCAGAGATACCTGATCAAGTAGTCCTGTACATGAAGAAACGTAACATTCAGCCAAAGTCTGTGGCCTCAATTCCTTTAGCGGCTGCTGCTTCATTGCAATCTCAGTAGCTTGGAAAGTAAACTTATTCTACAGTAGGTGTTGCTCAGAAACGACCGCTGACTTGTTTGTTGTCTTTAACAAGTCTGAGATGAGACTAACTATCTATGTGGATACAAGAATCTACTAGGTATTATAATGACAGCATAGCCATACATGTTACATAAAATTAGGGGCAGGAAGTTGTGGAGAGGATGATTGGTTAAAGTCAAAATGAAGTGCAAGCAAGGTAATTTATGTGTTTCCAGACATCTTGCAGACATTGAAGTTGTTGTATTGCCAAAATACAGTGAAATTGCATAAATACAGTGAAATGTTGTATAGCAGCAGTGGTGTGAAATGTTGCATTGTAAATGACAGTAAATGCAGAGATGGTTGCATTATTTCATGGTTTAAAGTAATTTAAAGCTGTTTAAAAAAGGATAGGATAAAGAGTTTGCATAGCAGATGGTAACCACTACTTCAATAGATAGTAGAGAATATTGCAATAAAACTGTGTATCTCAAACATTCAAAGATAAATTTTGGCAGTTTTACAAAATAAAACTTCTTTGGCATTTATTCTCAAAGTCCCACTGGCTCTCATTTGTAGCAGGACAACAGTCCTACTAAATTTCCAGCAGGATGTAGTCCAGAGAATGGAATGCGTTGTGTCACCGTTTTCTTTGTGCCAATGGCCTGACAGATCCGTCTGACGGTACAAAATAAAACAAACATCAACATTTCTAGCTAAAGACCTTTATCATGTAAAGAATAAAAGACATATATTACAGGAAATAGAATCACACAGAGGGAAAAAGTAGTATAAAACAATACCAAAAACTCAAGACTAATGGGTTTAAAATTTCTGAGAAATTGTCAAATTTAGATGAAAGTAGGGGCTATTTGGAGAAATTAAAGTTAAACATTGAGTTATGCTGATAAACTAAAGTTAAACATTGAGTTATGCTGATAAACTAAAGTTAAACATTGAGTTATGCTGATAAACTAAAGTTAAACATTGCGTAGGACATTTGTATAAACAATATAAACAAACAAAACCAAGATTTGTATCACCAGATATTTGTTAAACAAAATGTTTGTTATGGTGTATGTAGTAAAAGAACTTGTAGTAAAAGGAATGTACTTATGCTGTCCTTTTGGAAATCTGCCAAAAATAATGTTATTTGTATTTTCTACCAATTTGTAAACAGTTTTACTACAGTTCAGACCTAGTATACAATGGTGAGATAGTTGTCAGATTGGAGTTGTGGCTCTTTTATCTCCAGAAGACTCACTGTTTACATGGTATTGTCTAGTCCACATATTATTATGACTGTATTTTCTGGCACTATCTCCAGTTTGAGCACTTCTTGTTGCTTCCACTAGTTTTATTTCTTTATTATTTGTTTAGCGTAATGATTTTTCAGGTGTACAATTTGTATATCTTTTGGGCTTATTTGTGCAAATTTTCATGCACTGTTTTGCTAGTATGCACAGAAAATATACATTTATTCCTGCTAGTATGCACAGAAAATATACATTTATTCCTAATAGTATGCACAGGAAATAGACATTTATTCCTGCTAGTCTATTGTCCATTGTCTATCTCTTTGTCTATGTGAATATTGTGTTTAGATCTTGATCCTATTCTAGTGCTTTTTCACTTAGTTGTTTCAAGGAAAAAAAGAGCATCTGTACAACTTACTCCTCTCCTGCATCCAAACTTGGCGGAGCTAAATTGTGGGTCTGTGTTGTATCTGAGATGTATTCCTAATATTTTGGCATATATTTTTCCTGCGTGACTTAGTAGGGAGATACCTCTCTAAGATTCACATTCTCTTTTGATTTCTGTGTTCTTCCATATTGGTACTATTATGAAGTTTTGCCAGTCTTCTTGTACTCTTATTTCTTCCCATGCTATTTTGAATAGACTTGCTAGTAATTTCATCCTTGTTTATTTGCAATTATCGCTTCCATTCCTGCTAGTATGCATAAAAAATGGACATTTCTTCTTACTAGTTCACTGAGAAAACAGACAATTTGTACATACTACCTGCTTCCTCCTTGTGAAATCCTGGAAACAGCCACAGGCCAAGAAAAACAAACCTCATAAAAATGCTCGCCAAAGTCAGATGTGTCAGACCTTTAGTGCTAATAAAATAGCAACATAACATACCTAAGATTTTTTTACGACTGAAAATGTAGTATGGCCATTATTCTGCTACATGAGAGAGATCCAGTGTGAGTTTGAGAATGAAGGCTTAAAAAAAACCTTGTGACTCATAAGACACTATCAGTAACAATAAGTCGGTTAAATAATTCAATAAGCATCACTATTTTAAACAAAACTTCTTATGTTGTATTCAGTCTCCTGCCATACAAACTCCTGCAGATTAGTACAATGTAGTCTGGAGATTAGAATGTGTTGTGTCATGGTTCATAGATTAGCTATCATGTGTACACCTTTCAGCCTGACACATTGAAATTTCAGTATGGCTTCTGGGTCACTTTTGACTCTACGTGGAGTGGGACAGCTAAATCCATCTGAAAACCTTCTCAGTCACACCCTATGACATGTGTGGTAGGCAACAGTGTTACTATTCTTTGCTCTTCTTTTGTGCCATGGCAACACAGAAGCGAAACAAATTCTGTGTCATATTACATTTGGATTTATACTGCTGCATAGCTAAGTTTTGCTGACTATATTGTTTTACCATAATTTGTCTTTATCAAGTAATGTTGTATTTTTCTTATCAACATTTTTATGTTGATAAATTTTCTTTTGTTTTGGTATTTTTTGAAAGCTTAATATTAGGCAGCTCTTCATTTGTATTTTGTCCATCAGGAAAAAGTAACATTTTGTTACTTAAAAAAGTAACAATTTGTTACTCAGTAATGTAACTTTTTGTTACTTAATCTGCCATGTTGTAAATTTAAAACTGTGAAGTGTTATTTATCTGTGTTTTCATGAAGTTTACTAGCCTCATGCTTGAAGTGCCACCTATATCATTTACATATTGGGTTTTTCTAAGATATTTTTAGATTAGAACTGTGTGTTTTTTTAATAAGTCTAGTTTTATCTTATAGTAGTTTTTCTACTTTGATCATGTGACCAAATGTGTATGTGTGTATACATAGAGTGAACAATTGAAAGTATTTGTTTATTTAGTGGAATCCTTAAGTAACAACACTCTTCACATTCACCAATTACATTTATTGTTTGTAATGTATATAACGAATTTATGCTATTACATATATAGTTCGTCGGTCTGGACAAAGTTGTTGTAATGATATTTGACTGTAATAAATTTGTCTTGTGGTGAAAAGGTCACAATTTTAATACTAGGTTACAATGTTTAGTTTAAAGTGTATTTTCTCTGATATATTTCAGTATTATTGCTTGAAACTCTAGACATGTGTTATGAGTGGATACTCTTGGCAGTCTGCATGCAGTTCTATTTTATGAGACAGAGTATATATGGGGAACTTAAGTACAATGGAGTCAGTTCTCTATGCCACTTGAACATTTAAAAAAAAATTGTTGGACCAAATAAGAGAGAAAGAGATATATAAGATACATGTGTGATGATTTGTATGATGTATGCAGCATACTGGTGTGGTTGTGTGCAGATTGGTGGTAATGTCTATAAACTTGTGTGGGTATGTGCAAATTGGTGGGAATGTTTATAGACTTGTGTGGGTATGTGAATACTAGTGGGAATGTCTACAGACTTGTGTGGGTATGTGAATACTAGTGGGAATATCTATAGACTTGTGTGGGTATGTGAATACTGGTGGGAATAGTCGTGTGTGTAAAGACAGAAGGAAATGTCTACAGACAGTTGTGTGTGTGTGTGTATAAACAGGTGGACTGCAGTTGTAATTTTGAAAGATTGCTGGTTTTTATACTTTTCTTCTGGCTAACCATTTGATTGAAAGGGAGACTGCAGAAAAACTGCACCATATTACGAATGAATGTCAGCAAACAGACCAAAAATAGTTTGAGATGAAGTTTTGCATAATTAAAAACATGTAATTAACTTTGTGACATTTCTTCATTGCTACGTATTTCCGATTGTTAGCCTGTGTTTTATAACTATAGTTTGTTTATAAATTTGTGTCCGTGGGAAAGAAAATTATATCTAAAAACTATTAGACAGACTCAGAGGGAAGTTTAAATATGAAATATGTGTTGTAGATAGATTATGTTACATGTACATTTTTTGCATTATAATAACATAAGTAAGAAATGAATTCTTGATATATCATATATGTAAATATGATCTGGTTTAATGAGCAGCATAGTTAAGAGATAATGCAACAAAAAGTTCTGACCCAGTAAGTCTTATGAAAGCAACACTGAAAACAATAGACACCTACCCAGAACAATGGATTCATGTCTATACTGATGGGTCTGCTTTCAAAGCCACCATCAAAGAAGGTTATGGTGTCTATATAGAATATCTAGGCAAAACTTCTGATGAGTTGTTTGATTGCTGTGGGGAGATATGTTCTAACTATGAAGCTGAAATAACAGCACTAGAAGTTGCTTTGTACCACCTGAAGACCATATTTGATGCCTTCCCATGAAAAGTCCAAAACGTTATTTTTACAGACTCTATGTCCACTCTTCAAGCACTGGAATATGATGGACAATTGTAAACCTGAGCTAGTTGAAATATATCACCATGCCAACCAGCTGCTTAAATCTTAAGAAGTCAGCATTGTTATGCAGTGGATTCTTGGCCACTCAAACACACCTGGCAATGACAAGGCAGACAGACTAGCAAAGATGGGAGCACAACAAGAACAGCCTTATACAGAAACAACCATGCACACAGTTAAAATGATGTTGAAATCTGTGAACAACGAAAATTGGATGAACAGATGGGAGGGAAATCTATAAATATAATACCAGCCTAAATCCTAAAGACAGTATCAAACTCCTGGAAAGAAAAGACCAGAGTATCAACTTCTGACTGTGTACACAACATGTACAGCTTAATAATCACCTGAACAGAATATAACCACAACACACTCCAGGATGCCGGCTGTGCACTCATCCATATGAAACTGTTGACCACCACCTTTTTGAATGTCCAGCGCTGGATGATTTCAGGAAAATGTTTTTCCCTCCAGGGCGATAAATGGAAAACATTATATGGAACAAAACAACAGTTCACAAACACATGCATATATCACACAATGGCATTGGGTCAAAGGGCATGAGTCCATGGACCACTGGATCAGCAACATGGGAGGAGGATTACAACTTCATTTTAACTATTTTGTGAATATTTGCAATTTGAACCAATATTTTTACAAGTTCCTTAAGAAATAGTAAGAGAGGCACTATTACACCACATAACACTATGAAAAGAAGAATTTAAGAATATGTAGAAGCAGAGAATGAGAATGAACCTAAACCAAATACCAAAAAATGTGCATGTAACAATAGAATATCTGGATAGAGAACCGAAGGTAGACCAAGAAAATGGTGGATAGAAAACATCACGATAATCTTGAAAAAACATAGGCTCACTCAACTGAGGTGACACATCTGACTTTGGAATGACAACTGAGGCTCCTATCCCCACGCTTAATGACAAGTGTGGATATGACCAACCATCATTCACTTTAGGGAAAAAAAATTCATTTTACTCTGTGTTTTCCTGTTCAGGAGTGCAGGGAGGCTTTTTTGGCTGTGGAAAGTAATGCCACTTTGCCATAGCTGTTGCCGCGATATGCACATGAAGAATTTTTTATTGCACTTCCAAATGACAAAAAATCCCTGTCCTAACCATGGATTGAACCCATGATGTCAGGCTTCTGAGCATTCTAGCCACATGGCCATGTGCTCCATCACTTGAGGAAAGCCATTAGGGAATAGTGGAAGCTGATGCACTAAACTGCAGAACTAAATGATCCCTACAACCAAATGTCCTGCAAAGATAAAACCATTATCTTCAGAGTAAGAGTTAACCACAATCAATAGACTGTGAAATCACATGTACAGAGAGCTCAATATTTATTCTTCAATGTTATTTAAAGATAAGAGACAAATGCAATTGAAACATTATTCGACACTCACATTTTTGTAAAGTCATGAAATAACAATTAGAGATACACCAATGCATAGCTAACCTTGACTCTTGAATAGTTTAGTTACAAAATTACAGCAGATTATGTTTTATAGGAGTTCAATAATTATATCTGGGACAGTCACCAAATCAAGTTGATAGTACAAGAAATTAACATGGTCTGGACAATTAGAAAATCGTCCGTAAAAAAATTGCCATATGCAAACATACATTGTGAATCTTGGAAGCGTTCTTGAGTTTTTTCATGAAATTGGACGGCACAATTTTTAAAACGCACTATAGAATGTTTTATGTATATACTTGTTACAGTGAGTACAGTATTTATTGCAAAGTAAGTACACTATTTGTTGTATATATTTGTTATAATGAATTATGAGTATAATGTGCACTGTATATTTATTACAATGAATCCTGAGTACATTTGTTGTATGGTGCATTATTACAATCAACATAGGCTAGGTACACATTTTGTTGTGTAGTATAATGTTTTGGGGAATCTCTGTTGCATAACGGCTAAATCATTTGCCTTTTAATTATGAAGTCGTAGGTTTAATACCAGACTACAATGTTTTGTTTATAAGTGCATTATTACCAGAACCCTGGAGATTATCATGTGAAGCTGCTGAGTTGTGAACTATGAGCAGTACTCTTTGAATCAGTTGTGTTTCTCTGTTGAGAGGGGGAGGGGTGCAGTGCATAAGGGGGACACCTAAGTACAATGAAGTCAGTCTTATACCACAGGCTCCTAACCCATGGGTCATCATTCCATTTAGGGTCATGAAGAGATTTCTGTGGGGTCACCAGCTGAAACAGCAAACTACACAAAATGATTTTAGTAAATTGTTTATTTCAAATTATTGTCACAAATTATTGTCACAAATTATTGTTACAAATTATTGTCACAAATTATTGTCTTAAAGTGTGAATAATATCATTTAAAAAAGATAATCAAATATATACCATAAAAATACGAGTGTATTTCTATATATATTGTTTTCTTGAAAGATAGACTGAAGTCACAAGTCACATACACTAGCGAAAACTCAACCGCAAACTTTTTAAATCATTGCATATCTTGAAACTTAAAATAATTTTCAATGACATTATACTGGAGGAAATATTCTCAATGTGTTTTATTTATTATGTTTGTTTGTTTGTTTTTAGTTCGCTCCATTGTAACGATCACGGATATCCGTGCGATTTCTGCCGGGAGCGCGATTACGTTGTGCCACCGTTATGCGCCTTGTAGGCCTAGCACATCCGATTTTGGCATGCCTTGACAATTTGGGTGGGCTACCCTTAGCCTGTGACAGCCTCTATATCTGTCTCCAGACACGCGTAGTGGCGACTCTTCGCCCAGACGATTTTTGCTCTCATCTGACTCGCATGAGGTGTTCCACTGTCTATGAACTTGCCTCGTGTAATTGGACGTGCTGTGCCTGTGCCCATTGGGTACTGAACCGTTTCTCATCCGTGAGCCTGGTTCCTTAAGGGGAAGAACTCAACAGAGGAGTTGGACCCTGGCTCTTTCGCCCTCTTAGCCGAGGTGTCGTTCACGACATCGTGTACCCCTTGTCCAAGTTCGAGTCTCACACCACGCGTTTGAGAGCAAGGCGTTCTCGAGCTGAGCGTCCTTGTCCAAATAGCGCCTGAGCCCATCAGGTACTGAACCCTTTCTCTCTTCAAGTGTATTTCCGGTGTAGGAAAACTGACAGTAGAGTTGGGCCAGGGCTAACTCGTCCCTTTTGTGCCTGAGCCCATCGGGTACGGAACCCTTTCTCTCTGCAAGTGTACTTACGTTATAGGAAACCTTGACAGTAGAGTTGGACCAGGACTACCATCGTTGTCCCTTTCTTGCCTAAGCCCATCAGGTACAGAACCCTTTCTCTTCGCGAGCATATTTCCGGTTTAGGAAGGCTCGACATTAGAGTTGGGTTAGGTCTTCTTGCTTTACCAAACGCCAATGAATGGGTCTGGGTCTCTGCCTGTAAGGAACACAGGTAACTAGAAGCTTGTCTTAAGCTGACGGAGCTTGTAGTTCCCCTTTCCTAGGGACTTTTCACTTTCTATTTGCAGTTCGCGCTGCCCTCTAGCGGCTGTTCTGCCCTTTCATTGTACTTGGTATGAAATCTATTTGTCTCTCGCCATGCATCTACCTTTACGTGCATTTTACATTGGCCGCCCCTCCAATGTTCGGACTGGACTGACTAGCTTCACTGTATGTCGACAGTGTCGCTATATGTGGTGATGCTGGTGGTGTCGGAGATATTGTCTGTCTCTTGTGCAGTCAATTTGCAGTGGATTTAGGGGGGGAGTGTCAATGTAAATCATTAAATTTACACTCAACAACATGTAAGGGGTAAAACGGCACAAACAACTGAACTTCCACAAACAAATGTGGATAATTGTACATTCCACAAAAATGTAATAATAGGGTTTTAAAAATAATAAACTGCTTATTACGTCCAACAACATGCCCTGATGACAAGGCCGTAGATAAGAGGGGGATGTTCACACACCCTTCCAGCAAAACAGAATATGAATTTGAGTAGGCTAATGTTGATCGAGACAGCCAGTAAAGGGTGGCAAAAAATATCGAAGGACTCTTTTTTTTTTCTTTTTTTTTTTTTGGTGTGTGCGCAAAGCCCCCTCGACATTGTGTATGGTTTTTCATGTTTAATTATGGTTTTTTCGAACTTTTTGTATGGTTTTTAGTCTCAACTGGTTGACACTTATGTTAACATGTCACACTTTTTTCTGTTAACATGGGACTTTATTTTCAAGTTAATGTGCTGCTCTGTTTTAATGTTAACATTTCATATTATTGTTGCATTGGCAGGTCTCATTTGCAATGTTATATTTTATATGTCACTTTATTCTGATTTTAGCATGTCACAAAGATTCACTGTGTACATATTGTCTTTGTATTAATCGTGATTCTTGATTAGGAACCAGCATTACATCACAAGGGACATTCCCAAAATTGCTCAGCTAATCCGAGTCCATCAGCCATCTAAGATTGTAGAAGCTCAGTGTTCTAGTTAGTTATGGGTTGTTCATTCTCCATATCGTTCCAGAGAAGAGGCACTTTCTTCCCTCTCCCAAAGTTACTCCAATTTCTATGTTTCTCTGAACATGAACATTTAAAAAAAACAGCCTCCTTGTCTAGGGCATTCGCAACATGCCCTAATTAACTTGGCTTTGTCTCTTCTTATCACTGACCCATCCATCTACTTATGACATTGCCTGCTAATGAATCAGGTCTATTGTTGCCTCTGACTGCTGCATGGCCTGGATAGTAGATCCATGTGATATATAGAATGTTGCTGAGAAAAATAAGAGAATATTTTCTTATCATGAATTTTGCATAGTATGCTCGGAGAGTTTGATAGAATGACTGTGTGTGTGTGTAGGGAGTTGCATCATCAGGAAAGTGAGAGCTGGTGTCACTGCCTCTCTCTCTGTTCTCATACTTGATATTGTTATCGGATAAGCAACATATCTCTCTGTGACATTCCTACCACACTCATTACTACATACTCTAGAAATGATGAATAAAATATCAACAAGTCCCTGCTTGTGGGAAAACCTCCAAAACACTGCATCCATTAATTTAATTTTCAATTTTCTAGTTCAGCTGGAAATATTTTTAAATCACAAACTCCTCCTAGGTCAACCTAGGTTAAGAAAAATGGGTACCAGATGTTCTGGGAATTAAAGGAGGCAGACTTGATGTTGATATTCATATATGATGTTGGCAACATCATTCATAGGCCATGGAAAATGTGGGCTTAATACTGCATTCTCCTATATTTCCAAATGATGTAGAAAAGGGAAAACTGCTTTTATCCCCCTTAAACTTTTCTTATTTCCTTAATTCTATTAACTGATTTGTTTTAAACTCTTTCTGGACATATTTTTAGGTTTTGATCAAATAAATGGTAATGTGTAGAAAAATTTAACTAAGTATTTTTCATTGTATAACTTGATAACCTAATATTGATCAATAGCAATGTATATCATTGGAAAAGGAATTTATTACAGAATATGAGTATATAAGAACTTTGATAAGAACATTGTCAGAGGATAAAAACTCACCCTGTATATGATGTGGCGACAGCAAGAGCATGCTGCCTTTATCACACAGCTACAAAATCCCTCCCTGCCAACTCCTTAATGGAAAAATGCAGTATTTGATATTTTAAAAAAAATTTAAAAATTTTATACGATTATTTCACGAGGTTGTTGTTGTTTTTGATATCCAATTGCTGCTGTGCAGTTCTACTATTGGCAGCTCTATGCATTACAAAAAAAAGAAGAAAAGGTCTTTAGAAGTTGAGTTAGTAATCCATACAGTGAGTTAGTAACTGTTAAGGGTGTCTGTAAAAGGTTTCTTTTCCAGGCAGTTGATAGGGAAGAGAAATCAATAAAAAGGTATTCCACTGTTTCATTGGGATGAGAGTAGTGTCTACATTTGGGTATAACCATAGCTGTCAACCTATTGTTCCATAAATCCGTATTTTAAACAATTTATTTCCGTATTTCAATAAAAACGTCAGTATTTAGCAAACCCACCCAGCAAATCCCCCCCCCATAAATATGTTCAATATGTGCAAAACATCTGCATTAGTATTAATTACAGAAAATGTAACATCAAATGACCTTTTTTAAAAATAAAATTGTGTGGTGTTGGGGGAGGGGAGGGGTTTGGGCCATAAATCCATATCATTACAGATAATCCGTACTAGTTGACACATATGGGTATAACCCACAAGGTTAGTGTTAGTAAAACAGAACTTGAATTTAAAAAAAAATGAAAATGTGAATTTATTAGCATAAATGGGTTTTCTCACCTAAATATATCCATGGTTAGTCATTGATATTCACTTTCTAGAATGTTTACATAAGAATATCTGTCTTTACTAAACATTTTATTTGATGAGTTATTGTCCATACATGTTGAAGTTATTTACATTTTTATGAGTGACATCAGAAGCAATTAAAAAATCTGGAAAAAAATTACATCAAGTCAAATCAATCACAAAAATACCCATGTTCCTTATAACATGCACTTCACTGTGGTCAGCATGGAAGTTTTCTATGAACACTGTTATGGAAGTTTTCTATGAACACTGTTATGGAAGTTTTCTATGAACACTGTTATGGAAGTTTTCTATGAACACTGTTATGGAAGTTTTCTATGAACACTGTTATGGAAGTTTTCTATGAACACTGTTATGGAAGTTTTCTATGATTCTGATTATTGATCATAGATTGTTTCCACTTCATGTGATCTTTCGGGTTAGCATACAAACTAGTTTTAGCGAACTAACAAAAATAACTAATCAATTTATGGAAATCAAAACCATTATATAGCTGATAAATCTAGCAGGTTTTATTTATTTTTCAGATATACAGTCACTGGTCTGAAAAGAGTTAATGTTAACGCTGGACATTTTTGTGCTAAAAATAGCAGTGTTATATTGTTTTAAACTTTCAAGATGTGGAAGCAGGGGTTCTTAACCTGTAACCATTTAATCAGTCAAGTGCTATGCTGAGTGGTGTAGGTGATCATGTTTCTCAACAACTTTCTGTCTCTTATGTTGTTAATAAGTTCAGCTGGTGATATTCTCTTGCGTCACAGTGACAACACATTCAGAAATTTTCTCTTTTTCCCTTGATTTTTTCGGTTGTTACTAAATGTTCAAATTGTGTTATTCTCATCATATAAGTCTCTGCTTCTTGTTTCTTCTATAATTTGTCTTTTTACTCCAGCATGAGAAATTCTACATTAGTTTTCTTAGCTGTCCATTGAATTGTCATTATTCTTTAAAAAAAACAACCCACATCTGTTTTCTCTAGTTCTCTTTGAGCTTTTTTATTTACAACCCATGCTTCAATTTCATAAAGAATTGGTTCAATATAAATTCCTAGTACTTGAATTCGCTCAAGTGAAGGTGAGTAACATTTCACCTGTACTGAAAATGTGTGCATTCTACTCTCCTACAGAAGAAGAAGAAGAAGAAGAAGACTCACATATGTCCAATCTTCACTCACATATGGTCCACTTCCCAACCACTATCATCTTTGCCCACATATCTCCCATCTTCACTCTCAAAAGTCCTATCTTCACTCACATATGGTCCATCTTCACTCATATATGGTCCATCTTCAATCACAAATGTCTTGTATATTCCCTTACTCTCATATCAAAACGTCTTGTACATTCCCTTACCCATACACACAAACATTCTGTATATTCCTTTACCCGCACATCACAAACGTCATATGCATTCATTCCTTTACCCACACATCACAAACATCATATGTATTCATTCCTCTATCCACACATTACAAAAATCATATGTATCCATTCCATTACCCACACATCACAAACATCATATGTATCCATTCCATTACCCACACATTACATATTTATACACTCCATTACTTACACATTACAAACATCATATGTATTCACTCCAGTACCCACACATTACAAGCATATTTATTTACTCCAATACCCACACATTACCTATATTTGTATAGTGCTCATAGACATCTAGATATACAAAAGGAGATGGAACAGCTTGTAAAACGACACGGAATGAGTTGAATATTACCAAAAATAGCAGAGCAGAGCACTTATGTGAATGCTCCTTGTGCAGTGATGCTAGTTCCTAGTCAAGAATCACTTAAGGACTTTTTTGTCACACATGACATCTCATTGTTAACATTACCTGATTACTAACAGGATGTTAGTACTTATCACACATTATGACTTCTCATTGTTAACATTGGCTGGTTAGTAACATGACTTGAGCCTTGTCACACAATATTACTCATTGTTAACATTAGCTGGTTAGTAATAGGACTTAATTCTTATCACACATTATGACTTCTCATTGTTAACATTAGTTGGTTAGTACCAGGACTTGAATCTCATCACACATAACATCTCATTGTTAACTTTAACTGGTTAATAATATGACTTGAGTCCTGTCAGACATAACATCTCATTGTTAACATTACCTGATTAGTAATAGGACCTCAGTAATTATCACACATTATGACTTCTCATTGTTAATGAATTCACATTGTTAATATTAGCTGGTTAGTATAACAGGACTTTAATGTTTTCTGATTTCACCTACTGGTATAAAGTTTTACTGTGAGTTGCATCCATTATCAGCACAATAGTATGCATTCCTTGTTGACAACCAACACATTAAATCCATAACACATAATTACTCATTTTTAACACCCAGCACTTGATACTTTTAAGATATAGCTACTTATTGTTAATGATCAACACTTGAAACTCATAACAAATAGTTACTCATTGTTAACAACCAGCACTTGAAATCCATAACATATAATTACTAATTTTTAACACACAGAACTTGATACATTTAAGATATAATTACTTATTGTTAATGATCAACACTTGCAACGCATAACTCAGTTATTTAACAATGCTCTTAACAATGTACACCTAGAAACAATAACACATGACTCCCATCATTAACAATGACCAGTTGTTAAAATTTTTTCGTATCATCTACTGCTACCTCATGGCACAATTGTATGACTGTTGCAGCTTTTACAATTTTACATTTGTTTCTTGCAGCTTGCACAAGATTACTTTGCCAATAACACATACTCAATGCCCTTCTTGCTGTTGGTGATTGTACTTAAGTGGCGTCACAAAAGTATCATTTATTTCCAGTGTTTTCTAGTTCATGTATAGGGTGTCCATAAAGTCGCTGTGCACTGAATTTAAATCAAATATGTGTTAAATATTACATCATTGAAAGTTGTGTATTTTCAGTGTACAGCGTGACAGATTGATGTTAGCTGCAGTTACCTTTATTTTTATTCGCTGATCAAGAATTGTGCTAACTGCTGAACAAAGAGTATTTTTGCCGAACAATTGTTTAACAATAAAATATATGACTGATGTTATTAAAAATTCATGGACAAGTGTCCTGATGCACAAGTTCATCACCGTAATGCAGTTAGAAATTTGATAAACAGGTTCCGTGGTATGGTGAGTGTGCAAGATGCACTCTGATATCATCATCATCTAATTCATAACCCTTCAGGGTCGTAGGGGTGTAGCTCTGGAAACATCAATGCACAAATTTTGCCATACCTCTCTGTTCTCAGTTCCTTATTTAACTGTGGAGAATCTTAATCCTCTCCAGTCTTTAATATTATCAATCCATACTATCTTCATACCTCCTCTTCTTCTTCAACCCTTAACTGTTCCCTGCAAGATATTTTTGGAAAGGGAACTGTACCTCATAATGTGCCAAACCACACAAGGTGCTTCACAACTACCGTGAGAAGTTCTTGCTGGCCTGTAAGAGTATTTATTTTTTTCAAATATATGAAAGTTTTAATGTTCTGTATAATGGATGTATTCGTCTGTAGCACATTTTTTCAAAAGTCTGTATTCTCCTCTGCATTTCTGCTGTAACTGTCCAACTCTCACATCCGTACAAAATAAGTTATTATTACAGATCTATATAAGTTTATCTTCATTGCTGTATTTATTCTGCTCTTCTCTATGATAACCAATCTGTGCATCCTTCTATTTCAGAAGAAATATGTGTTGATATCCACAACATAATTCTCTTTAAGTAAGAATTTACAACATGCCATGAGACCAATGGTAGACACTTCCAGCATATACTGTAGAAATAACTTCATTGTGCTAGGAGCCACTTTACCCAATACATCATTAATATAAGCAGTAGTGTTTTTTAATAAACATTTGTAGTGTCTGTGACATCATACAGACCCATACTAAATACCCACAATTCATGTTATGTATTGTCTTCATCAATGTAAATCAATGCATGGCAACTTTATAGATACCCTGTATTTATTGCTGTTACAATCACTGTTGTTTTTTTGTGGGTATATTTCGAACACATATTTGGGTGTCATTTTATGAATAAATATTATTTTTATGTTAAATATACATTTTGTGTTATTCTGGAGTATTTATTTTGTATCTGTTCAATTAATTTTTTTTGTTAGTGTCATAATCTGAAATAAGGAAGAATTGCTGACACTTCCTGGTTGGACACCCTTTTATAAGAGTAATTTTATTAATTTGATGCCCTTTTATAAGAGTAATTTCATTATGTTTAAACCCTTTATAAGTGTACTGTAATTTCATTGTTTAAGCTCTTTTCTAATTTAATTCTTCTTCTTCTGCGATCAGTTTCCTATGCTCATAAGTCTATACAGGAAGGTGGGCCGCCTCCATGAATTCAGTCGTCAGCAGGAGGTCCTCACGGTTGCCCCACAGCTTCACCTTCAGATATGTCTCTTGATGCCATATTTTGGTTCTCACGTCATCAAAGAGTGGGCATGTCTGCAGAATATGTTCTGGAGTCTGGGGACCCTTTTGACATGGGCATTGGTCAGTTTGGGCAGCCTTTATTTTGTGGAGATGTGCTTGTAGTCTGCAGTGTCCTGTGCGAAGTCTAAAAATTGTGGTTTGTTGTGACCTGTTTAGCTTTAGAATAGGGTCCTGTGGAAAGTTACTGCCTGTTCTCTGACTCCATGTATGTTTGTATATTCCTTTGATGAGGGTTTTTGCTTCAGTCAGTGATATTCTGTGGTGGAATTGTTCCTTTTTTGCACCTGCTTTTGCCAGTCTGTCAGCTCCTTCATTTCCTGCTATTCCACAGTGTGCAGGGATCCACTGCAGCACAACTTTATTGTTGGCAGATAGTTGATTTAGAAGTTCTACAGTTGTTTTTGTTAGGATATCTTTAGGTTCCTTTTGGATGGTTTGGAGTACTGACATGCAGTCACACAAGAAGACTATGTTAGCTCCTTTGAGCCTCCGTTCCTCTAGAGCCTTTGATGCTTCCAAGATTGCTTGTAGCTCTGCCCTGTAATTTGTTGATAATTTGCCAGTAGCAATTGAGAGTTCTAGTTTTGGGGTGTTTGGTATGAGTATTAGTATCCCAGCTCCTCCTTTCTTTACTGCACCCTCTGATGATCCATCTGTGAAGACATGAATCCACTGTGAGGTAGGGTATTGGGTGTCTAGGTGATCAAGTGTTTTTGCCTTAAGGGCAGTAGGGGTTTCCATAGTTTTGCTCTCAATGCCTGGTATTGTAAGTTTTGCTGTATATATGGGTGAAGTGTTTGTGATGTTGCAATATGCTTCTAGCTGTTCCCATTCATCCGGATTGTTGCTGGTTACTTCTTTATTGGCTTTCATAAGTTTTTTTGATAGGTGATTGAAGCTTGGTCTTTTCAGTCTGTTTTTTGTTAGTTCTTTTGTTTTTTCATGCATAGGGTGATGTTTCAGACGTCTAAATTTTTCTGTCATTATTGTGATTTTCTCATCCCTGCGGTCTGTTAGGTTTTGTAATCCTGCTGTTGCTTCCATTGATGTTATAGGTGTGCTCCTTAGTCCTCCTGTTATGATTCGGAGACCTGCATTTTGAATTTTGTCCAGCTTTTGAAGATTGGTGTTTGCTGCTGTTGCATATGTGGTCAATCCATATTCCAGAGTTGGACGAATGTGACCTACATAGACTTGTCTTATGGTTTTTATGTTGGCTCCCCAATCTGTCCCAGATAGTTTTTTCATTATTTGTAGTCTGCGTGTGGCTTTATTTTCTGTCTCTTCAATGTGTGATCCCCAAGTAAGTCTTTTGTCAAATTTTAGCCCCAGGTAGACTGGGGTGTTTTCTTTTGGGAGTGGGGTATTGTCTAGAGTGAGAGTATAATTTTCAGGCTTTGTGGAGAGGGTGAAGAGTGTAGTGACGGTCTTACTTTTGTTTATTTGAACACCCCAGGTTTTTGCCCACTCTTCAACTTTGTTTATTGCCTCCTGCATTCTAACTTTTGCAACTCCAATGTATTCTGATTGGGTCCAGATAGCAAGATCGTCTGCATGGAGAGCTCTATGTACATATGGTGTGAATAGTTTTGGCAGATCGTCTATAAAAACTATAAAGAGTGTGGGGGACAGAATTCCTCCCTGTGGGACACCTTCTGTTATGTTGACCATATAATTTAATTAACTTGATGCTCGTTTATAAGTGTAATTTTCTTAAGTTTAAGCCATATTATAAGAGTAATTTCATTAAGTTTATGGCCTTTTATAATAGTAATTTCATTAAGTTTATGGCCTTTTATAATAGTAATTTCATTAATTTGATGCCATTTAATTAGTCATGTCATTAATTTGATGCCTTTTGTAAAAGTCATTTAATTAATTTGATGTCCTTTTTTAGAGTAACGTAATTAATTTTCGGCCCCTGTATGAGTGCATTTTTTAATTCAATGCCATTTTATAAGAGTAATTTCTTCTTCTTCTGCATTTGTTCTCAAACTCCTGCAGATTGGCAGGATGTAGTCCGGAGAACAGAATGCGTTGTGTCATGGTTTACAGTATTGCTGCGATATATGCGCCTTTCAGCCTGACACATCCGACTTCAGCAAGGCTTTGGGTCACTGACCCTATATGGGATGGGACAGCCAACTCCAGCTATTAGCAAGAGTAATTTCATTAAGCTGATGCCCTTTTGTAAGATAAATTTCAATAATTTAATGTCCTTCTTAAATTATTAAAGAATAATTTCAGTTGATACCCTTTTGTAATAGTATTTTTGTTAATTTAATGCCCGTTTATATGATTAATTGGTTCAATACAGAAGACATGCCTACATTATTAATGGAACACACCATAAGCTCTAAAAATAAAACAAACACTATTTAATGGAACAAAGTAGTTGCAGATTTTTTAGTGCACCGCGGACATATTTTTTGGGAGGAGGGGAGAAAGAGAGATAGAGATATATATTTTCAGAAAGGGTAGGGATTTGAGGTTACAGTTGTGGGGGGGGGGAGTGTTTAGGATAAGGTTAGTGTTAGATGAAGAGTGATACCGATTATTGGGAGGGACATATTTTGGGCAAACATGTGCCAACCTTTACATTTATGCAATGTTGATGTATTTCCACAGAATCTTTGCACCATTGTGGTAATATAATGTCATTCGATGACCCTGGCCGCACATCTTTTCATGTTGTAGCAATTCATGAATTTGTAACACACATACAGCATCGTTATCTGTAGCTGGCAAGCTCAGTAAACATAAATCTCTAATTAAATTATCTATTTTGCTTTTGTGGCCACAGTGTCTGCTAGTGATGTAATTTAAGTGATGACATGAAAACTCCACATACTATACCAAAGTTGTAATGGAACTACACATAATATTAAAAAATTGGAATGTAGGCACTTCTTCTTGTTCTGTACCGAGGAATTTCATTAATTTATTTCCCTTTTATAAGAGTAATTTAATTTGATGTCCTTTTATGAGTAATTTTATTAAGTTTGTGCCATTTTATAAGAGTACATTCATTAATTTGATGCCCTTTTATGATAAATTTCATAAATTTGATGTCCTTGTATAAGAATAATTTCATCAATTCGATGTCCAATTATAAAAAGATTTCAGTTTATGCCCTTTTATAAGAGTAGGTTTATTAAGTTTGTGCCTTTTATCTTCTTCAATGTTCATTTTCAAACTCCCTCAGGATCTCTCCTGTACAGGACAATGACCCTATTTCCATCAGAATTTAGTTAGAATTTCCAGAGAATGGAAATGCGTTGTATTGTCGTTTTATTCGCGCCAATGGTCAGACACATCCGTCTTCGGCGGAGTGCCTGTATAAGTGTAATTTCGTTAATTTGCTGCCCTTTTATAAGAGCAATTTCATTAATTCAGTGCCCTTTAGTAAAATATGAACATTATATTTGAGATTTTAGATATAACATGAGCCTACAATTTTATAAAACTGACCCCCCTCCCTCCACAGCTCTTAAAATCTTAAATGTTAAAGTCTTACTAACATGATATAAAAAAGGGAATTTATCAATGTTTGTCTTGTTATGTCAAATTAAAGGAGAGAAGGAAAGATGGGGGGGGGGGTAATTAGTTACCAGATTTTTGTTTGGCTCCCTAGTGGTAAATATAATATTCTGACTTTTTAAGGGGATGGGGGAAAGTTGAATTCCCAACATTTAGCCTGCGATTTATTGACTTGAATATGCAGGAGTTTGTGACAATGATGTAGTAGACACGTTGGCATAGAAGTCTCCAATACTAGGGTGCATTGGCTGACATCTACTCGAGGTTATCCCACTTTTACTCTGTTCCTTGCAATAGAGCAGTACCCGTAACATGTAACTCCGTTTCTCGAACCAAATATTTCAATGGATCAAGGAAAAAAGGCTCATGTAAAACAAGACGTCAAGATCAGACATCAAACACATAACCTTTTTAACACAAGGCAAGTGACTTACCCACTACACCATGGGTATCCTCTAATATCTCCTAATAATCTATTTAAAAATATAAAAATCGTAGCCAGCAACCCAACATTTTTTGGCTGTAGTGATTTTCTAGGCAATATAAATAGTTTCAACAGTTTGCCATTGCTTTCTGAACGGTCAGGACGCACAATTTCCTACGGCGGTATTTGAACCTGGTACCTTGGCGCTTTACCACGCCGCCACAGAACGGGATTAATATTTAATACTTATTAAATAACAATCAAATACGGAATTTACACTCACATAAAAACCAACTAACAATCAGATAATCAAATAACCAATATACAATCAAATAATTAATTAATCAAATAAGGAATTCATAATTAAATAATTCTTTATTAAACAACCAAGTGGCGTAGCAAGGACGGGAAAAGTGTCTGCATATATGTCGCGCTTAGGGTCCTTATTAGGAGGCGCCAAAATTGATGAAAATTCTCCGCTTGCGGGATAGGAACGTCAAATTTTAGTTTCGCTCCTCGTTCCATATACACTAGCTACGCTACTAATACCAAGTGTCCATTGAAAGACAAATTTAGAAACCATGACAAAATAGAAAGTAATGTACAGGTATACAACCTACGTCCCTTATTGTCTGCTGGTCCAGGTGGAAGCAGTCTTTTCCGTGTGAATTCTCAAGAAGTACTTGACGCAAAACAGGAAGCAATGTTAGAAATCAATAATAAGAGCTACTCAGTAAGAGCTATCTCTGATAACGCAGGTAAAGAATGCCAGGCAAGTCCGTCGATATGAGGGAGGGGTCTCATCACCTCCTCCCACACCTTTAGGATATTAGAACATTACTAGGAAGCAATCAAAATGTGTATAAATCCGTCTTCCTCTAATGAACAGTGAACAAACAACTAGTAGGTTCGTGGTCATTTATTCGTTCTCTTCCATCATGATGAAGATTTGTTTAGTTGAAACGTCGTTTCCCCATGTATTTCGTTGTCTGTATGTCATTTTACTATAGACGAAACTAGCAGAGTTGTGTGACGGAACAGAACTTCTGAAATGATATATGACTTGGTCAGTAGTGAGAAACCAAATCAGAAACTAATTGAAACTAATGAGAAGTTACTAAACAACTAATGGCAAATTACTGATAAATTAATGAACTAATTAGAAACTAATGAAGACTTATTAGAAACTAATCAATAGCTAATGAGAAATTAATAAAAAGTAACGATAAATTATTGAAGAATTAACTAGAAACTAAGAAGAAACGAATGAGAAAATAATGAAGAACTAATGATAAAGTATTTATAAACTAATAAGAAACTAATAAGCTAATGACGAACTAATTAGAAACTAATGGAGATCTAATGAACTAATGACAAAGTAATTATAGAATAATGAGAAACTAAAAAGATAAAGAAGAATTAATTATAAACTAATGGAGATCTAATGACAAAGTTATTATAGAATAATGAGAAACTAATGAGCAACAAATGAAAAGCTAGAAATGGTTGGTTGGTTGCTGACCAGCGGTCCTTGGGCTTATGCCCTTTGACCTAATGTCATTAAAATGGCATATTGCTGGGAAGTCTGTGGATTTTCGGTATAGAGCCAGAGAATAACTATCACACCACCAGGAAGGTAGATTTCAACCTATGCACTGCTCTGAGCCACTTCAGCCAAGATAGGGTTCACTGTGCTCATTCCCCGCCACCAATTGACTTCTATTTATGCCGAACTTCTCTATTGCTCCAGGCATGCAACCAAATGTTCAAGTCAAAAGATTATCACGTCCTGAGTGACTGTGCCTCTATGGTAGGCCTCAGCCATAGGAAAAAAAAACCGTGCTGTCAGTTTCTCCTCCCCAGTGATGTACAGTGCATCTCTCGCTCCCTCCCAACCACAGAGGGTGCATACATATATTCAAATAACAAAACATGAAACACATTGCAACAACAAAATAAAAGCATGAGAAGCATAATTGTATAGATGACGTGTCATGAAGCTTCTATAAGAAGATAACCTCAATATAACGGTATGTCATTTACTAAGGTTTTCTATTTCATGGGTAGCTTGTCTAGTGGGCCATTTTTGAGTTCCACAGATGCAACCGCATGCGTAAAGACTAGAAATAAACTAATGAGAAACTAATCAAGAATCAATAATTATAAACGAAAGAGCAACGAATGAAGAACTATTAGTAAGCAACTAAAAAGCAACTAGTGAAAAACTAATTTCAGACAAATTGTTAACTAATGAAAAACTAATTAGAAACTGATAACAAATTAATTATAAACGAATGAGTAACTAATTAGATATAATGATAAGCTAATGAACTACTATTTATGCACTAATGAGCAATTAATGAAAAACTAATGACAAACTAATGAACTAATTAAGAGATAAGAAACTAATGGGCAACTAATTAGAAACTAATGAAGAACGAATGGCAAACTAGTGAAACAAGATATTAAAGAATACTATTGCTTTGTAAAAGACAGACATTACGAAACGCAGCTAAAGATTATGCTTTTTCTGGAATCTTCAAAAAAGGAAACGGAGATTAGGACCACAAATCTTATGGGGAACAGATCTGGAAACATATCAAGGTGAATGTATAAAAAATAAAATTAAAACATGGAGAGATCTGGAAAAGGTTAAACGAGAAAGAATAGATTGAGTTTGTGTGTTTAGTTGCCTCACTCCCCCACCAAAATCACGTTCACACAACTTTGAAAACAAGAAAACAAAAGTCATGATGCAAATAGCAGCTTGGACTCATTTTTATAAGTCATTCCCGAATCGAAAGCAGCAGACGTAAACTCTCTACGGGTACTCAAGTAAGAATGTTATTTATAAACAAGACCCCATCAAGATCTGGTGCTATTTCATGTGAGCTGCGAACAGAAAAAGTCAAATCTCCTTGACAACCAAGGAACGATAACATTTGGCATTCTGTTTGTAGTCTGCTCATGTTATGTCTGGAAAACAGATGTTTCCAAACATCGTCAAGTGATCTTCATCTGTTGCATGCATATTATCAATAACATCGCGTTTGAATTTTGCCAACAGACTTGTCATCAGTTTGTCCAGATGTGTATTTAAATAACTGAACATCTGTACGTTTGTAATTGAGCTTATGCTGGCCTGTGTTTGAAATTACGGGTATCATACCGTGGTTTTGTTAGGTAACTGAAAGGAGTGCAAATATAGGTTTTGGTTCTATCCCATATCGCGTGCCTACCAGCGCTCAGTTTTTAAATAATTGTCCGATCGTGATATTTTAGTAACTTGTGATATTGCTGAATGCAATTGATTAGTAGTTTGTGACGTCACTCTGCCGGTTTATTTTTATTAGTGAAATGACTACCTTCAAATGGCATATTTTTATGTCTAATATAGAGTAGACACAGATGCATAGAGTTCAGGATCATCCCTTCTCCCCCGATGCGCATTCCTGACATTAAATTGTGGCATAATTTAATATCTGCTGAAATTAGCCATTTTTTAAAAAGCAACACGTCCTACTTGTGGCGTTAATTTAATTGATGACACGAAAACTGTGCGCACCATATCACACTTGCAATGAAGATGTGCATGTGAAACTTCTCCCACATTCCGGAAAAATCGGGAAGGTTGAGATTTGAAATAGAACTAAAATATAGTTTAGTCTAAATATAGTATCAGTTTCCTGAGTCTCACTACAAATCGTGTATGCACATAAAATAATTCGTCGTAAAACAGGGGCAGCCTGGGATAAGACAGTGCGCTTCTCACGTTTTAGTCTTAATTATAAGACACCAAACTGCCATCAGTGTATAAGTTATTCATCCATCTTAAATTAGTAGGGTATTGAAAACATACAGCTACGTGTAAACAGTAGAATGATATTTTTTGAATAGGCCTATATGTTAAAAAAAATCACATTGCCCTATTTTATGGGGTAAGATGGCACAGGCAAAAAAGGTGATCCAAACTAATTAGGAGCTCAACTGCGACAGATCTAGCAAACCATCAGTGTGTAATTGTGTGCTAAGAATAGATATAATAAATAGATAGTCCTAGTTTCGTAACGTTAATCTGAAAAAATTTCGACTGAAAAACAGTTAGTAATTTCTTTTTTAAAGCTAATAATGTCTTTGTAAAGTTGGATGCTCATTATAACCATAAATATCAGTCTATCCCAGCTTTAGAACGGCATCGGTAACTTCCTCATGACATTGTCATTTCCCCCATACATTTTTAATGTGTCATCTTGCCCCAATAAACGTGCGCATCTTACCCCAAATCTCCTCTCATAGTATGTCGTTTGATTTGAAGTCTTTCCAATTAGTATTTGTGATTTTTCCGAGGCATCTATTCTGGAAGGCAACTAACTTCTTATCCATTATTGCGGTAGATTTCCAACTTTCACATCTATATGTCAATGATGGAATCACACTTGCATTGAATAGTCGCAGTTTGATGTGTTTACTTGCGATCTTCGATCTCCAGATGTTTGAGAGTTTGTTAAAGGCGTTGGAGGCGAGCGTGATTCGAGTGTTGATTTCTGAGTTGGTATCCCTGTCTGCTGTTATCTTGCTTCCCAAATATACGAAATTTGAAACGTTGTCTAGTATATTATCATCTTGTTTAATTGATTCTGTCATGTCGGTAAAGTTCATGATTTTCGTTTTATGTGTGTTTATTTGAAGGCCTATCTGTTGTGCAAAAAATTTGAATCTTTCTGTTTTTTCTTGGAGATTTTGGTGCGTTGAACTCAGGAGAGCAATTTCATCTGCGAAGGTTAGATCTTCCAGGGTCTTGTTGTTTACTCATTTGATTCCTAGCTGTTTTTGGCCTGTGAATTTCCCCATCACCAAGTCAATCGCGATGCAAAATAGTACTGGGGGCACCATCCTTGTTTTACTCCCGATGTTACTGGGAACCAGCTGGAAACGCCACTTTCTGTTCTTACACAGCAAGCTGTAACAGAGTAAAATGAACTACAAAGACTAATATATCAGGTCGATAAATCAAGTAAAGAATATGGACTGGAAATACATATCCAAAAAAATAAAAACCATGATAATCAACTAAGTCACAGAAAAACAGGTGCTAAACATAAAAAATACATGGATATAAACTACATCAATTACAACATTATCAATATCTTGGACACATAAATACAAAAGATGGCAGATGTGAAGCAGAAGTTAAAAGAAGAATAGGAATGGCTAAAAAGAATTTCAATGACATGAGGAGAATATGAATATCCAAACAAATTACAAACAAGTTAAAAATCAGAATTATAAAATTCTACATCTATTTAATAATATTAATGTATGGCTCACAAACATGGACAATAAACACACAATTAGAAGACAGAATTAATGCCTTTGAGATGTGACTATATAGAAGAATATCAAGGAAGGAGAAGAAAACAAACATAAATGTTCTAACAACACTTAATGTGAAAAAAGAATTATTAAAGGAAATAATGACCTAGCAAATTAAATATTTTGGACACATTAAAAGGCATTATACCTTGTTGAAGACCTTCATTTAAAGTTGAAGGGAGGCGAGCAATAGATAGGCAGAGATACTAGTGGGAGAGTAACATCACAAGATAGACAGGTTGCAGTCTAGCAGAGTGCACCATCAAAACAAGAGACAGTGGTATTGGAGATATGTTGCGGTAAACCTTCGTTGCGGAGACGGCACTTGATGCTGATTAGTGAATCGATTTTTAATAGTTTGTATGAAGATGAGTGAATCGATCTATTATAGTTTGAGCGAAGATGAGTGAATCGATCTTTTAAAGTTTGTATGAACATGAGTGAATCAATCTTTTATAGTGTGCAAGAGAGTCATTGAAATATACCAGTTAAAAAGAAGTCGCCAAGTAAAACGCAAAACAGATGAAACGAAATTATAAATTTAATGGTATTTCACAAGAAATAATAGTGCAAACAGACAAGTTATGTACTAAAACGATTAAAAAAACCCATCTAGACGGAGCTGTTCATAAACTTAGTCATAAACATCTAGATGGAGCTGTTAATGAAGTTAATCAAAAACATCTAGATGAAGCTGTTGATGAATGTAATCTTCTTCTTCTTCAGCGTACATTCTCAAACTCCTGCTGAATTTCTCCTGTAGCAGGACCATGGCCCTACTAGATTTCCAGCAGGATGTAGTCCAGAGAATAGAAATGTGTTGTACCGCCGTTTTATTTGTACCAATGGCCGGACACATTCGTCTAAGTCGGGAAACGTAATCAAAAATATCTAGATGGAGCTGTTGATGAAGTTAATCAAAAACATATAGATGGAGCTGTTGATGAAGTTAACTAAAAAAATCTAGATGGAGCTGTTAATAAACTGTCACAAACATCTAGATGGAGCTGTTGATAAACTTAGTCAAACATTTGTATGGAGCTGTTCACGAACTTTTGTAATAATCATGGCATACATTATGGCGCCTTTATGAATTTGAAAAAAAGAATATTCCTAACTTCGGTACATGGAAGGACTTTGCATACAAAACGTAGATATTGTTCTAACCAGGTTTCCATATAAAATGTAGATCACTCAATGGATGAAATAGTCAGAATGTATTAACATATCTTTGTGTATAGTTTCTCGCAAATGGCAATGAAAAGTAGTCATATTTATCTGAATGGCTAACATCGTATAATCCTTTCAATATTTGTACAGATCACAATTTCGACACTGGTTGATTTTATACCTGATATAGGTGCAGAATTTCGTACATATTTGATTTCAGCATATGTCGGCGTGGACCGTAGTCTCGATGGTTACATTCCTTGGTAAACCTTCAACATCTTTCAGTCGTTTGTGTATGTACTCCTGGATACATGTCGAGGAATTGCAGTGAATGATTCAGAATTTCACGTGTTATACATATAATATTTCGGCATCGCCCTGTACACGGCACCACTTATCTGCAATCTCATTCTTCCCCTCAACATGTAAGAATTTGTTATAACTCATATCGATTTTATCAACTACCAGTCGTCTAACACAGCGGTTCTCAATCCATTTTTTTACTGTGATCCCCCTTTTGGATCAAATCTTCTTCTGTGTCCCGATGATTAAAAAAGTCATCCACTTTTTTTTGCAAGTCACGGATTTTTTAAGATTAACGCTATAAATCATGTTGTTTATCCTTCAAATATACATCTTCCTATTATCTTTCAGACTCCCTGGACGAGTCTGTGTCCCACCTTCACATTTAAATATGTTTATTTGTGACCCCCCCCTCAAGTCTATGTGGCCATATATGACACACGCTGAGAACCGATGTTTTAGCAGACAAAATACATATGTAATGTATAACTGTAACGTGACGATGCCCGCGTACACACGTCGTTTACGGAAACAAGGTTGGAACACTGTGTTTTTGTTTTTTATATGTCTATAATGTCTTTGCGCACTGAAGTCACACATATTCGCACCAAATGCTCACAATTCGTATGACGTAATGTTATTACAATTAATGCACAACGACTTTGTAGACACCATGTGCAGTCCTCTTCCATGTACTGATATATGTATACAAATCAAACACACGCTACAACCACTTGTACTTTTAAAGTAGTACAGCATAAACTAACCACATATATTAAGCACTCATAATATCACCAGCATAGATCACATGGATATTAGAACATCATTGTGATACATTCACATTGTAAATGTTCTGTTTTAAATGACAGTAATTTAAAAGTAAAATATCACAAAAAATTTATACACATAGTTTCAATGCTTCTCACAGCGTCTCAAACATGAACGAAAATATACTAAATTTTCTTGAGAGATCAATCTCAAACTCCCGCTGGATCTCTCTTGTAGCAGGACAATGGTCCTACTAGATTTCCAGCAGGATTTTGTTCTCTCACTCTATGTGATCTCCTACTCTGCGCGTAGGGCATGTTGGTTCTACATCGGGCATGTCCTACGCGCAGACACCAACAGAATACACCACCTATCTCTTGAATGGATACCTACAGGCAAATGAGCAAGGGGTAGACCAAAAGAAACACTCAGAAGAACAATACTTAGAGTTAGTAAAACAACAAATATTCATACTATTCAAGAACTGCACAGAATAGCTTTGAACAGACAGAATTGGAGAGATCTGACCTCTGCCCTATGCGCTAACTTCAGCGCAAAAGGAAAATGAATGCACTCTATGGGATGTGTCCTTTACAGAACGGTGTCCTCACTATCTGTAAGTCTCTCGGTTCTGTGCAAGCTGCCCAGCTATTTCGCGTTATGTCTTCGATGTCATGTATCCATCATAGTTTTAGTCTTTCTTTCTTGGGACTTTTCCTTTCATAATTAATCTTTATAAATCATTGCTCTTTTTATATGTCCGAAATATGTAAGTAAACGTTTTTTGATAGTTTTGAGTAGCCAGTCTACTTCTATGTTCAGATCTTTGCGGACATTTGCGTTGTCCATGATCTATCTGTCCATGATATTCTTAGGAACTTTCTATAACATTTAATTTCAAATGCCAATAATTTCTTTTGCAGATGTCATTGCCCACGTCTCACAACCAACTGGAAAGATATATCTTCTTAATAGTTGTATCTTTTTTTCTGCTTGCTTCTTGCAATAGGTTTTTCATCTATGATGTTTTTTGTAGTGCCATTACTTTCTGATCACTGCAGAGCAATCTGTGGTGTTAATGGTTGACCCGGAATATTCAAAGTTGCTGATATTTTGTAGTTGTTCTTTGTCAATTAGCCGTTCTTTAGTGGAGCGCGTGGCCGTGTGATTAGAACGCCGCTCTGAGACGCTTGAGATCCAATCCACGTTAGGGACAGGCATTTTTTCTTTCGGAAGTACAATCAAAATTCTTCTTTTGCATGATGCGGCGTCTGCTATGGCAAAGCGGCAATTATTTTCACAGCCCATAGAAAGCCTCCCTGCACCCCTTCACAGAAAAACATGCAGTAAAGAAAGATTTTTTTTCTTTGTCAATGACTATTGTAGGTGTGATTGCATTTTTGCTTACATACATTACTTTTGCATTGAGGCTGTAATGTTTGACTGACATAATAATGTGTTCTAAAGTTGCTGGGCTCCATGATATTA
This sequence comes from Meghimatium bilineatum, assembly GCA_034231615.1. Taxonomy (NCBI): domain Eukaryota; kingdom Metazoa; phylum Mollusca; class Gastropoda; order Stylommatophora; family Philomycidae; genus Meghimatium; species Meghimatium bilineatum. The sequence continues at coordinate 30,084,042 of CM067319.1, forward strand.
TTATAGTGTTATCTACATCAAAAAATGCGCACCATCTCGTGAAAAGAGGAGAAAGACAACAGTTTAACAGCGGAGAGTAACTAGAAAGTAACGGGGAGATCATGCATCATCTGCAGTGGTCATCATCTGCCCGAATGATAAAAGCTACTTCTTTTCTGTCGTCCTAATTTTGAAACCTGTTTTTCTTTCAGTAGATAACTGCATACAATGAAAAATTGTTCATGTATTAAACCTTTGTGTGTCACTCAGTGTTTGTATCCTCCCCATTTTCTTTTTGATTCTTGGTTCTTGATTAGAAACTGGCCTCACAGCACATGAGGCATTCCCATAAGTGCTCCGCCCTCTGTTCCAGCAGCCACTCGACTCGATGGTGTTTCGAGTCTAATGCTGCCGAAACAGACGTCGACATCAGGGCACAACTCTGGCCCTTGCGACAGGTTTCTTTGTTGTTCTGCTCACCCGCACCGTGCCCGCAACTAGTTCAAGCAGTACGTCGGCCTGTCGGAACAACATGGTAACTGTTATCGAAGGTTACGACTACGGGATTGTATAGATGACGTGCCATGAAGCTTCTATAAGAAGATAACCTCAATATAAAGGCATGTCAACTGCTAAGGTTTTCTGTTGCATGGTTGATTTGTCTAGTGAGCTATTGGTGAGACCCACAGACGGAACCGCATGCGCAAAATCTCCCCATTTCTACTATAGGTGTTTATTTTATTGTCCCCGTGATGATCCCAAGTGCCTAGTTTTGCACCTTATCAGCTCACAACCCCCCCCCCCCCAGTATTTGATGCTACATATTCAAGAATATAACTCTTACTGAATTTTGTAAAGTGTGTGTAATAAATGGTCATCAACATCATGTGCTAGATGAACAACATTCATACTACGTCAATTACAATAATACATTCATTACAATAATACATTCATTACAATAATACATTCATTACAATAATACACTCATTACAATAATACATTTAGTACAATTAAATGTAATACTACTCGACATTTTACGCTTCAAAACGTATCGCTTCGACTCCTAACAATCTTTTTCTTAAAAGCCTTCTTCATGTTGACAAATCGTGATCTCTTCTCAAGTCCTGCAACGTTCTCAGTTGCAGACAAGCTCTTCACAAGCTGTCGTTTTATTAGGACCAATAACTCCTCCATTGTTTCGTTAACTCCCTCTTGACCCTGAGGGAAAAAAATATAATTATGAATACATATTGTTATTATTAATGAGTTTATTATAACTTTCTTATCACTGTAAGTAGGCATATATCACATAACTGTAAGTAGAAATATATCACATAACTGTACGTAGACATATATCACATAACTGTAAGTAGACATATATCACATAACTGTAAGTAGGCATATATCACATAATTTTAAAAAAGTATCGTAGCCTTAGTTACACAGATCTGATCTACCTCAGCTACAGAGATCGATTTACCGGATCTACAGAGATCGAATCTACCCAAGCTACATAGATTTAAACTACACCAATTGCAGAGATCTAACTGATCTCATATGCAGATATATGACCTTCCTCAGCTGTATAGATATAGCCTATCTCGGCTGTAGAGATCTAACCTATCTCAGTTATATAGATCTAACCTACCCCATCTATATAGATCTAACCTACACCATCTACATAGATCTAACCTACACCATCTACATAGATCTAACCTACACCATCTACATAGATCTAACCTACACCATCTACATAGATCTAACCTACACCATCTACATAGATCTAACCTATCTCATCTACATAGATATAACCTATCTCATCTACAGAGATATAACCTATCTAATCTACAGAGATATAACCTATCTCATCTACAGAGATATAACCTATCTCATCTACAGAGATCTAACCTACCTCAGCTACAGAGATCTGAAATCTTGGGCAGTCCATTTCTCCAGCCAAGTTGTCGCATTCATCTTCCGTAACAGCCCGTGCAGTAAGCAGATCATGCTTATTGGCAACCAGAACTACAGGAATATCTGCCCCTCTTGTTTGAAATATTGTATCCTGGAAAATGTTTATATTATTTGTAGAGCTCGCAGAGAAGACAAGTACATGGGAATATGTGTCATCATTCCAACGGATACAACATATTCAGAGAGTGTTGTAGCAGGTTTTATATTTAGGTATATTGTTCATCGTCTTCGTACACCGGGCATGTCCATAGGTTCTCAATTATCAGCTTCAGGAAATCTCTGAGGATTTAGTGGCTGATGGTTCCGGTTCTGTGTTGGTCCAGTGATCTTTTTGAAATGTTTGTTAAGTGTTCTCTCTGAGCCACGCATATGCTAATTCCAAATTCGTGCAACCTGGATACTGATTGATACCCAACTTGTGTTCTACGCACGTAATACAGTTTTACAGCAGTCTCACGTAATATCGATTGAAGTACCACAACATATTTCCGATCGTGCTGACTCACGAAGAACATTTTTCAAGACTCCTGGGTCAATAGGCTGACCATCTGCTATGGTGACATGCTTAGCTAATTTATTGGCTCGTTCATTTACTGCGACACCTGCTCGTTCGCAGACACATATTAGACATTCCCCCGCCCCAACCACATTTTTTGCCCTCTTCAATGACTCAACCTATCGCCCACGCATATCATCTGTTTTACTTTCTGAATCGTGGTCATTGAACAACTCATTATGCACTACTGGAATAGACTTAGATCGCTCTCAAGCACATTCACTACTTGCGTTACAGTAAACACCTCCATCATTAGACTGCTCGCTGTTGCAGTGAAGGTCCCACTGACGTCCTGAACTGAACTGTTCTTCCGAGTAATCTGGTAATAAAATCCCGTGCCCACCGAAGGTGACAGATGACCGTTCCATTCGTATCAATCACAGCATCTGTACCATCATCATGTTTACAGATGAGTGCATTGACCTTAGCACCCACATGATGGTGATGTAGCAATGAGAATGTGCCAATGTTACTTCTTCTTTTGTGTGGTATGTAATTTATAGAAGTTCCTTGTCACATAAACAATGTAAAACTTTCCTTGGTGTACAACGTGTCCTTTGAATTCCCGTGTCATATTCAGAAATTCGCTGTCCCAGATTTTTAGACGTTGTAAGACTGTCATTGGTGTACAAGTTGCCCTTTATTGTCCATTGTCATATTGAAAGAGTTCTTAAAGTACTGTTGCAATCGAAGTTTCATTCTAGAGCATGTCCTTCCGCATGCTGAAAAGTCTGAAGGTTTCACCAGGGTTGAGCGGGGTGCAAAGGGAACGCATTGCTCTAGGCGGACCCAGGGTTAGCAGATAACCAAAATCCCAAATGTACCTCCACGCGGTGCACCATGGAAACAGAAATACATCAGCTCGAGCTGATTCTGGCCAAATCATTTGGGGATCGTGTCCGAGAATTGGAGATAGCAGATGGAAAGAGATTTGACTGCACAAGAGACAGACAATATCTCCGACACCACCAGCATCACCACATATAGCGACACTGTCGACATACAGTGAAGCTAGTCAGTCCAGTCCGAACATTGGAGCGGCGGCCAATGTAAAATGCACGTAAAGGTAGATGCATGGCGAGAGACAAATAGATTTCATACCGAGTACAATGAAACAATGAAAGGGCAGAACAGCGCTAGAGGGCAGCGCGAACTGCAAATAGAAAGTGAAAAGTCCCTAGGAAAGGGGAACTACAAGCTCCGTCAGCTCGAGACGAGCTTCTAGTTACCTGTGTTCCTTACAGGCAGAGACCCAGACCCATTCATTGGCGTTTGGTAAAACAAGAAGACCTAATCCAACTCTAATGTCGAGCCTTCCTAAACCGGAAATATGCTCGCGAAAGGGTTCTGTACCCGATAGGCTTAGGCAAGAAAGGGACAACGATGGTAGCCCTGGCCCAACTCTACTGTCAAGGTTTCCTATACCGGAAGTACACTTGCAGAGAGAAAGGGTTCCGTACCCGATGGGCTCAGGCACAAAAGGGACAACGATTTAGCCCTGGCCCAACTCTACTGTCAGGTTTTCCTACACCGGAAATACACTTGAAGAGTGAAAGGGTTCAGTACCTTATGGGCTCAGGCGCTATTGGGACAAGGACGCTCAGCTCGAGAACGCCTTGCTCTCAAACGCGTGGTGTGAGACTCGAACTTGGACAAGGGGTACACGATGTCGGTGAATGACACCTCGGCTAAGAGGGCGAAAGAGCCATGGTCCAACTACTCTGTTGAGTTCTTCCCCTTAAGGAACCAGACTCACGGATGAGAAACGGTTCAGTACCCAAATGGGCACAGGCACAGCACGTCCAATTACACGAGGCAAGTTCATAGACAGTGGAACACCTCGTGCGAGTCAGACGAGAACAAAAATCGTCTGGGCGAAGAGTCGCTACTACGCGTGCCTGGAGACAGATATAGAGGCTGTCACAGGCTAAGGGTAGCCCACCCGAATTGTCAAGGCATGCCGAAATAGGATGTGTTAGGCCTACAAGGCGCATAACGGTGGCACAACGTAATCACGCTCCCGGCGGAAATCGCACGGATATCCGTGATGGTTACAATGGAGCGAACGCAAAACAAACAAACAAACAAACCAGGGTTGAGCAAACCAATTACTTTGAAATAGAGACAATTTTTAGTAGATGGCATGCCTATATATTGAAATTTGTCTTCTGTTGAATCCCCACGACACTTCATCGGTACTATTACATTTTTACCTTTCTGTCTGAATAGGAAGCTTCTTCCCAAAGCGTGTAAGTGCGAGAACCAGTTCTCTCGTACAGTTGGCTTACTCTACTAGCGATATGGTTACACATATCCACCGTGCAGTGGAAGTGGTAAACACACCGAATTTATTAGTTTCAAACGCCGAAGTCAGACATCTCGGGCCATTGGCACACATAAAACAGCAACACAATTTTCGTTGTTTGTACTACATCTCTCTAGAAATCTAGTAAGACCATTGTTCTGCTGTAAAAGAGATACGGTGTGCGTTTGAGAGCGAACGCGAAAACAACAACATCCTTTTCCTTATAACGCACATGGGGAATGGGATCCGGAAATGATATAGTTGTAGGAAATACAACATACACATTAATTGAATAAAAAACGGAGTGTGTAAAATTTATAGAGAAATACTATTTTCACAATTTATATTCAACATTCTAGTACAAATTTAAATCAAAACTTCCATCACATTATTGGTAGCTATGTTGTTCTGTAAGTAGAAGTATACGAGAAGGTAAGATACAACTGTTGAGGGTCTTCCAAGATGTCTGTGTTTGGTGATAACTCAGTTTGAAAACCTCGGTTTGTCTTCGTTGCTTAAAGAACCCTGGACTGCCTATACTAGGTATACAAAACAGATTAACTCATTTCATATGCGGTGCCTGAAAAAGTTTCTTAGTGTGCGACAGAAAAAAATACTCTCCTGCCATGGAGATCCATTAAAAGTTTATGACGGAACCAATCCATTCCTTGTTGATCAGGTCTCATCTTCGTTGGGCTGTTCACATCATTTGTATGCGAATCGAGCGTTTTCCAAAGTTCTATGTAAAGCTGTGCTGTGCATAGGTAATTTAAGTATAAATAAGATAATACGTTATAAAAATACTACTTGAAGGCATGTCTCAGGTACTGAAGCATTGTTCTTCGTCCATCACAAGTGATGATGACCATTTGTTACATCCACCTTTCAATTTCAATTATAATTAAATCATTGACTATGGGCTTGTAGATAGCTAATGCACCATATTCTGGCTGCACAACTCATCGAACAGTTCGTGCAAGCGATGTCCACTTTAGATGGTTTTTGGTCTACCCGTGACACTAGATACTCTCTGCTGCTAAACTGCTTCATTTCCAATACTGCAACATGGACCCAAGCGCTTGGGAAACCATAACTCATTTGTCAAGCGTGGCTTTGTCCGTTCAGTACCAATACCTAATGGTTCGTGTTTGTTGAAACAAGTGTGGTACTTTAAGAATGTACATAATTCTTATATGTCTACTTACACATCTATGTTTTATTGTTATTTCTGATTATTTTATATTGATAGTTATCTTCAGTAACCTGTGTACCTAACTTCGTATTTACCTCTACATACTTCTCAAATATGTGCATTCTTTTTTGTGTCTCGATCTATCAGACAATAAGCATAGTGGCTTGTGAAAATACAAGTTATAAGTACAAGTTATAGATATGTCGCAACCAGGGCCGGCCCTAACAATTGAGGGGCCCACTGCGAAACGGATTGCGCGGGGCCCAGTCTGGGTAGGGAAGAGGATAATAAAATCAATTCTAATATTAATTTATGGGCCTATGAAGTGCGGGGCCCAATGCGGCCGCATAGGTTGCAATGGCCTAAGACCAACCCTCGTCGCAACCACATAGATGTCTTGATAAATATGTCGTAACCTCATAGATGTCTTGATAAATATGTCGCAACCACATAGATGTCGTGATAGATATGTTGCAACAACATATATGTCTTGATAGATATGTCGCAACCACATAGATGTCTTGATAGATATGTCACAATCACATATATGTCTTGATAGATATGTCGTAACCACATAGATGTCTTGGCTGTAAAGGCTTTTTTTCAGGAGACATTGAAAGACCGATTTTGAAAAACGTGTCGACTTAAGTTGCACAGCAAATTGGTATCATGTGAACGAACCTTTTAATTTACCTGCTACACCATATCTTTTCCTTTGTACATCTCACTTTCTTCAGCCTACTTTCTCCTCCCTGCTTACTACTAACTTCTCCCCATACGTTTTTCTCACCTTTCATGCTTCCACATCTTTTCTTCCCTCATTACCTATCTGCTATTGTCCTCCTCATTATAACCCTATTTGTCTCCATGTAAGGTTTGTTTTATTGTGGTCATTTGTTTGTCCTGATGAAGGCTTTATAGTAGAAACGTCGTCTGTCTCTGTATCTCGTTGTTAAGTTGTTTTATGTTTTATTTTGGTAACACACCTACCTATTTTTGTATATCTTGACATTCAAACCTTTCCTACTATTTTCTGATTGTTTCAATAATTCATTCATGCTTTCTAATGACACCATCCGTTTATAGGCATACTGCGATATTTGCGACGTTCGGTTTAGAAAATTATATTTTGAAAATCACTTTTTATTGGATTTACTTGTTTAGTCTGTGATAGTCTTGATCTATCACAAACAAATTTAAACAATTTTTTTGTGTGAAAATAAAACAAATTAAAAATATCTTGAACATTTAGAAAATTTGAGAACAGGTCAGCTGTTGCTGACATCATAAGTATCTTCTGAAACCGTGACCAACAGCGAAATTTGTCCTAACAACAGAATTAAAACAAAGCAGAATCAACAGTCTTATGTCGTTTTTTTCGATTATGTTCTTGAATTTCGTTGGTTGACGTTGACAGACAACACCAGGGCTAGACTAAGTATATAAATATTGAACAACGAAAACCACGGAAATAGTTGAGAAAATCACGTAAAAAGGCTAGCTCTGCTTTGCTTTGGATATGCTGTTAGGTCTTATTTGGCGATTAGTAACATTTGAAACCCGTAAGAGGTTACCAACACCTACCTTGAGCTTGCAGGCATCCTGATAGCTGTGTCTATCGGTTACTGAGTACATCAGAATGAAGCCCTCAGCCCAACGAATATGCTTATCCAACGTTTCTTGTGGTGCCTGCAATAAAAAAAAATTATGTTGTACTAGAGAGAAAATTACATGGATGGCAAAAATAAAAAAATAAGGGCTTAAATAAGACAATTAGCGGATAAATAAAATAAGCCGCCCATGCGGGAACTTGACTTCTAGGTCAAGGTGCACAGAATTGGGTTAATGTATTCTTTTCAGACTTGTATTCAAGCAAGACATAAGTTAGCTCAGGTTAAAAAATACTTCAAGGTCGCCAGTAATGATCATCACCTCTTACACCAATCTCTAGGCAACACAAAACGAAGGCGTATCAAGTCAGGAAGGTCTTGGATGGCAGCGACAGAAGATACCCTACTCAGAGTTTGTGAGCTGGAGGAAGTTGGAAGTAGTTGTGAATGGGTGACATTTGGCAAAGATAGAAAGTTATTGACAACAGTTGTGATACAGAAGGGAAGAGAGTGCCGGGACTGGGTTGTCAACAGAACAGAAGGAATGATCCAAGAACTCACCCTCCAACACTAGACACCACACGATACAATAATTTACACAGACGGCTTAGTAACACAAAAAACAAACATTCGTGGTTGGAGTTTCATTGTCTACCAAATGGCAAGAAATTAGCTGAAAAATCAGCTGCGTACCCCACTACAACATCGAGTATGAGAATGGAAATAGAAGTGGTGGCAGCAGCTCTCACTTGGCTGGCGACGCAACCACCAACAGATTCAGTGATTCTATCGGACTCTCAAAGTATGTTGCGCAAGATAGAAAAGTGTATGATCAGAACTGAATGGCTACTCTTCTCAACAACGTGCACAACATTACATGGATCTACTGTCCTGGTCATGTTGGGGTCAGGGGAAACGAAAGAGCTGATGTATTGGCTGGTAAAGCCTTGATGAACGGCACTGAGATAAGGAGAGACATGATTGAATTGATTAGAGCAATCACGGATACCCTACGAGAAGATGAGGAGGGCGAACGAGACAATGTACATATTCAGAGAATGGTAGAAATGGGAGGAACTAGGGGCGATGGGAAAAAGTTCTCCCTCTTCGGAAAGGTCAGAAAGACACTGAGCTTATACACTTTTAGATGGCTGAAGGAACGGCAAGCAGAGCATCTATGGGAATGCCCCCAGTGCAGTGACACTTGCTGCTTACCAAGAATAAAAAAATTCGTTTCAGACATGTCGTAGTGGGCGACTAAGGAAAGGCGGAGAATAGGTTGACATGAAACCCTGTCACCTGTGAAAAAAAAATCCTTGTTACATCTAGTCTTAATTTCTTACATTTTTCTTCTATAAAATAATGCACACGGATGACGAAGAGATGAAGACTAGATGATATTACATCTTTTTTATTTTGTGGCGGACTCCTAGGTCACGGGGAATGCTGTGTCATTACTTCGGATGGTCAACAAATCTGACAAAAGAATGATGCAATAGTTGAACCATAAGTATGTCATGTGCTCCTGGCAGGCCGTGGTAATCATGGAATACTGGATATGCCTCTCTTCGTAGAACAAACATGCATCAATAAATTCCCACTTGTACATTCATGCCTTTAAGACAACCTTATATTTGTCCAGGTGTAGTCTCTTACACAATTGAAATGAATATGTGCTTTTGTCAAAAAGGCTGAGAGCTGTCAAGAGCTACCTGCTCACAGATAAAGGTATTATGTAACCATCTCTATCAAATAATATAAACTAAAATGGGTAATAAAATACTATAATAATAAAAAGTAATATTACCAATGTATTGGACAAGTGAGCACACCGTTTCCAGCACAATGCTTTGCGAAGAAATAAACAAACAGAGAAAAAGGCCAAGGACTGCCAGCTTGCTAGTAGGCACTTTTACATCTTTCGATAGTATTACTATTGTGATAAGCACAAGACAATAGACTTAAGGTTCGAACAAATAAATCATAAATAAATCATACCAAGACAGGGAAAGGAAAACAAAATCAATGTAGCGGACCTGTTGGTAGAATTAGTATGAGACTGACTATATCCATTTAACACAAATATAAGCAATATTTTGGTTAAGTAAGTCATGATATTTGAAAATTGTATTTTTCCCATGATATCTGCATTTATCTAAATCTAATAATCAGTACGAGGTCTACCATTACAGTAACAAAGAAGCGCTTATGAACAACAAAAACAATGCATCTAACGCACATATTGTAAAATATATTATACACACATTATCTAACAAAGATAAAAATCGATTATATCAATTCGGCACACAATCTGTCGACTGTACCACTAATACACGTAATTCCTCAACTTCAAACGATAGTTCTCAGTTATCGCTAACATTTTTGTAAATTCTTCTTCTACTCCTATCAGTTTCCTACGCTCAGAAGTCTATACACTCAGAAGGACAGCTTCCATCAATTCAGTCGTTAGAAGGTGGTCATTACAGTCGCCCCACAGCTTCACCTTCAGTTCTGTCTCTTGGAGCCAAGTTTAAGTTCTCTTTAAACATCGCCGGAATTGATACCGCGACTACTTAAACATATGGCGAATGACTTATCCTAACCTCTACGCCAGAAGGGTATGTTACGTTATAACTTTTTGTTATAGTTTAATATGAATGTAATTGATGTCTTTGAGATGTGGTTATATAGAAGAATAGGGAAATTGATGAATTACAAGATTTATTGTCTCTTAGTAAAATCAAATCGATTCATTGCTATTAGCATGTCAGAAGTACAACATTAACACAAACGTACAAAAAACCAAAACAAAAAGCAAAAATACAACAACCCGAAGCCATGAAAATCAGCAAGTCTGCAACACCAATGGATATAACAATAGATAACACAAAAGTGAAACAGGCCAAAGAACTTAAATATATAGGCAGTTTTTTTTTTTTTTTACCGAAAATGATAGATTAGACAGAGAAATAGAATCAAGGTACGAGAAAGCAAACACAGTGATCTAACTTTCACCTCTACTTCTTCATCCAAAGATCAAGATGGAATAAAACAACAGATATCTACAATTTTTATACCAACATTCTGCTACCAATGTCAAACATGGTCTTTAACAGCCTCACAGTAGAGGAAAATCGTTACACGTGAAATGAAGTGTCTGAGAAAAGCTGCAATGGTTCCTAAACTAGATAAAATAAGAAATGAAGAAATTAGAAAATGAGTTTGTATAATATCATGTATCGAACATATTGAAACAAAGCAAGTAAAATGGTTGTCACCTTATGAGAATGAAGCCAAACCAGATACCAGTAAGAGCATATAACAAAAGAATATACTGCCGTAAAGCCAAAGGTAGACCAAGAAAACGGTGGATAGGAAACATCAAGATAACCTCGAACAAACGTGGACTAAATGCAACCTCGTCGACACATCTGGTCTTTGAACGACAGCTTACGCCCTCACTTCTACCCTTAATGGTAAGTATAAAGAAGATCAACAATCATTCACCTGGGGAAAGACAATAGACAATAGTTGTCTTTGAATTGTGGATATATAGAAGAATAGGGAGATTGATGAATTACAACATGTACTATTTGATTTCTACTACTACTATTACTACTACTACTACTACTACTACTACTACTACTACTACTACTACTACTATCACTACTACTACTACTACTATTACTACTACTACTACTATTACTACTACTACTACTACTACTATTACTACTACTACTACTACTACTATTACTACTACTACTATTACTACTACTACTACTATTACTATTACTACTACTACTATTACTACTACTACTACTACTACTACTACTACTACTACTACTACTACTACTACTATTCTACCACAGCTCCTATCTGTATCTCGCTCTACAACCGTTCATCTTTCTACCACTCTCATTATATTCTATACCTCTACCACAGTTCTTCTCTCTACCTCTATCTACCATCATTCTTCTCTCTACCTCTACCACTTTTCTCCTCTCTACCTCTATCTACCATCATTCTCCTCTCTACCTCTATCACTATTCTCCTCTCTACCTCTATCTACCATCATTCTCCTCTCTACCTCTACCATCATTCTTCTCTCTATCTCTATCTACCACTATTCTTTTCTTTACCTCTATCTTCCATTGTTCTTCTCTACCTTCATCTACCACTATTCTTCTCTCCACCTCTATCTACCATCACTCTCCTCTCGACCTTCATCTACCACTATTCTCCTATCTACCTCTACCATAGCTCCTCTCTCTAACCCTCTACTTCTTCCAGTTCCTCTCTCTACTTCTGTCTACCCATATCACAGTCCCTCTCCCTGCCTCTCTCAACCATTGCCAGTTCCTCTCCCTACTTCTCCCTACCTCTACCTCTTTGCCTCTCTCTACCATTACCAGTCCCCCTCTTTGCCTCTCTCAACCATTACCAGTTCCTCTCCCTATTTCTCTTTAACTCTACCAAAGCTCCTCTCTTTGCCTCTGTCTACTATTGCTAATCTCTTTATTTCCAGATCTTAGATGATATCTCTACAGCCGACAACATAAACTACACCCCCGCCATATTTATACGAAGCTATTCACTCACAAAATGGGGAGAAATAATTAGAAAGTGAAACACATAAAAAACACAACAAACAGCGTACATCACCGTGCACATTATCAACTCTCTTTTCGTTTTAATTACTTCATTACCTGTCCTGTGTATTTAACATTCTACATTCTTTCGTTTGATTGTTTTAGAGTTCCTTCTTTTAACACTGCCACACATCTTATTTCGTAATTCTCCGTATTTATGTTTACAGTTTTTAATATTCCTTAATGAGTGTTTCACATTGAGGCTACTTTATATTAGGTTCTGTAACTGTTGTCTCCGCGTTGCGTTCTTCGTGCATTCATTTTATCTTTATAATGTTCTATGAATTCTTTGCTAGATATAAACAATTTTTCGGTAAATTATATTTTTAGTATTTTGCGCGTATGTACTTTGTAGACCTTCCAAGACAGACAAATATGTCATTAAAATGAAGATCCATGCTTCACATGGAGCCGAAAGGTAACAAAATAATTAATTTACATCCCGTTTGATATATTTTGTGTAGAACATCTCGGCTGTTTAAAAAAGTTATCTACCACACTCTCTTCCATTGTAGATTAAACTCCATACGCCCGTGGCATCAATCGTGATTACTATCTATATATATATATATATATATATGCTTATTATTTATATTATTTACCGTCTTGCAATGTGAACTAATCTCTGGTCATCACTTTTGACACAACTGCTGCTGTTGATGTTACTACTACTGATGATATTACTACTACTGATGATATTACTAATACTGATGATTACTACTACTGATGATATTACAACTACTGATGATATTACAACTACTGATGATATTACAAATACTGATGATATTACAACTACTGATGATATTACTACTACTGATGATATTACTACTATTGATGATATTACTACTAT